>SDOX01000166.1:205956-351932 GCA_004565275.1 Nannochloropsis salina CCMP1776
CTTCAGGACGCACCTTTCCCCTCCCTCCCTCCCTCCCGCCCTCCCCCCCCGCCCTACATGACGCTGTCGGCGATCACGCCGGTCCAACTCGTCTTGAGGACGCGCTGGAAAGGGTCTTCGATCAACAGCCCGATCTCCAGGATCCCGAAGAGGGCCCAGGTGCAGAGGCCCGTGACGAAGACCAGAGAGACGGGGGAGAAGTCGGCGACGAGGACCATGGGGAGGGACCAGAGGTAGAGGGTGAGGAAGCGGGAGGTGTGGCGCGCGTAGGATAGGGGCACGGGCGTCTGCACCAGGCGTTCGCAAGCACCGAGGAGGCCGCTCAGGTCGTTCACGAGACCCAGGAGGGAGAGCCGCTCCCGAGAGGAGAAGGACGGGCTTTCTGGCACGCCTCGGAAGAGCAGCCCGAGCCGGTTACAGAGCCAGAGGGGCTTGTTGCTGCTCAAGTCCAGCTCCTCGCTCACGTGGGGCCCTAACAGACGCGTCAACTCTAGCTTGCGCGAGTCCCCCGACAGGTGCTCCCGCAGAGCCAAAGGGTAGGCGCAGATCAAGCGGGCGGCGGCAGTGACTTTCTCTGAGCCTAGACAGTCTTCGTACAGGGACATCATCCGCGCCAAGTCCCGGGACTTCCCATGGAGCTTTTCCCACAGCACCCGGCCCTCCCAATACCGGCCGTAGGACGTGTTCGTCCGAAAGACGAGCAGAAGGCCCAGGGAACTGCCCAGGAGGGTGTGGACGCGCGAGGGAATGGCCTGGAGGTTGAAGTAGGAGCCGACCGCCGAGACCAAACCGGCCCAGAGCATGTTCAGCATGACCACGTTCGAAATCCGTTGGAGCACCTGCGACCCCGGCAGGTTCATAATGTTGTGCAGCCAGTCCCCGCTTGAGTAACGCTCTGCTTGGGGAATGGTCGTGAGTTCTCGGTCGGGCCCGCGGCGCCGGAACGTGACCACATCGTGAGGGATGCCCGCCCGGCCCATGCCCCGGACCCCACGCAGGCGGGTCAAGGTCGACCGAGACCAGATCCGCCTTAAGAAATGGATGTATACTTTCTTGCTGACTTTCTCCACGGCAAGAGAGAAGTGGTTAAAGCGGGCGAAACGGCGGGTATTTTGCATGCTTGCGTGCCGGCAGGGAGGGCGGAGGCGGCGTGGTAGTGATGACGACAACGTTTTTGGCATGGGAAGGATGTCGTGAATGCCCCTTCCATCGCTCCTGAACACGTCACTTTTCGTGACGTAAGGCTTCTCAAGTATTGTGGGGGGCACGATAAAGGCTTGTGCGGTAGTGCTGAGGAGAGCGGCTATGAAAAGGAGGGCCATACTGGGAACGCCGTGTCCTGGGAGGAGTCGCCTCCGACTAGTATTTTGGCGTATGTCTTGGAAACCACCGGCTGAAAAATACAGGGACAGGGTACAGAGGGGTGACGATTGGTTACCCAATGGGGTAACCATCAACCCTGTGTGTTGTAGCGCGTTGTTTGTTGTAATCAGAGCTCGAAAGCAGGCAGGACAGGGGCACCGGAATCTCATCACATTCAGCCTCTGGCAGTGCGTACGTTGCGCGCCCAGACACCCGATTTCCTACGACATTGGCAGCAAACGAACGCAAAACATGCCTAAATCCCCCCTATGATCCACGTGTACGCTCCTTGTGACTTCATGCCACGCAAAGCCGGGCCACGAGTTCGAGTCTTTTCCACCTCTCGTGTGTTTTCATTATCCCCGGCGGGGGGCCTCCGCAAGCGACGGCAGAAACTGAACGTGACGGGACTGCCTGAAGGGGCACAACAGAAAAGTTGCCGAATTTCAACCATAAAAGGTGGGCATACTACCCCTACCACCGGAGTGTACGTATGTTTCAGTGCGGGCAAGGCCCCCAAGTCTTGTTTGGTCTTCCGCTGGCGTCTAGGTCTTCATCTCATGCTCTCGCTCCCAGCACCTTTATGTGGCAAAATGAGCGACCCGCCCACCGGGGGCACCGCCCTGGGCGAGGTACGCGTGCTCTCAAACGCATGAACTCTGGACTCGCATGCACAAAGGGTCTTTACGACTTCCTGCGCCCCCGATCATGCCCAGAATGCCTTCCAGACAGGGACTCTGGTGAAACCTCCTCTGGTGGTCTTCCCTTGGGTCTCGCGCACAAGAACCTCAATCCTTCCTCCTTCTTCCCGCCCTTCATGCCGCCGGAACAGGGCAAGAGAATTCGTCTCCGGCCTTACGCACGGCATTGGCGGGCATGGCGCTGAACACTTCGCAGCCCCCGCCGACCCAAAGCGGGGAGGAGGACCCCCCTCCGCCCCGGATCTCGTACGAAGACGCCATCGCCACCTTGCAGAGCATGTTCCCGGACAGCGGGTGGAGTGCGGAGGCATTGGGTGAGTGGATGGGGAGGGAAGGACACGGGCACGGGCCGATGGTCATTAGGGGGGTGTCTCGTCGTGTGTGGTCGGTCTCGGTTTCAGAAATGCAGGGGCCAGCTCCTGACACTCCTGTTCGTGGATCTCCCTCCATACCCATCGATCTCCTTCCATACCCATCGATCTCCCTCCATACCCATGTCTTGTTCGGCAGGCCGCTTGCTCCGAGAGAACCGCTGGCACATGGAGGCCACGATCGAAGCCCTCCTCCGCTCCTCCCCCCCTCCTTCCCCCCTCCCCCCGGGCCCGTCCTCCCAAAGCCGCCCGGACTCTAGGGCTTCGCAGGAGGAAAGTGACGCAGCCCTTGCCCGGCGTCTCAGCATCGAACTCGGAACGCCCCCCCTCCCTCCGCCTCCCCTCCCGTCCCTTCCTCCTCCCCCGCTCCCCCATCCGCTCATCCGCCCTCCCTCCCGCCCTCCCTCCCGCCCTCCCTCCCGCCCAACCGCCCCCCCTCTTCCCCCCGCCGGGGTCGACCCACCGTTCTCCCCGACGACTTTTCTCCGCCTCCCTGGCCCCCGCCCTGGGACCTCGCCCGTTCCCCTTCCCTCCCTCTCCCCCTCCCCTGCGCAGCAACTCCGCCTGGACGAAGAGCTCGCCCGCGCCCTCCAACGCGAAGACGAGGTCGCCGCCCGAGCTTCCTCCTCCGTCCCGCTCGCCCCTCCTGGCTCACGGCCCCCCCGTCCCTCCTATCCCGTCCAACCCTACCCCAACCAGCACCTGCGCCGACGCCGACCTTCCCCTTCCTCCCTCCCTCCCCCCTCCTCCCCGTCCCCTTCCTTCCTCCCCCCGGGGGCGGAGGAGAGCCTGGCCTCGATCAAGACCAAGCTGGGCGAGGCGGGCGGGAGCATGAAGAAGCGGGTGCGGGAGTTGTACGCGCGTTTTTTGAAAAATACGGGGGGCGGGCCCCAGGGGGGAAGCCGAGGGCATGCGCCGCTCGCGGAGCAGGAAGGGGCGGAGGACGGGGCGGAGGACGCGGGGGAGGAAGTGGTCTTGTTCCATCCCGCCACACAACAGCCGCGCGGATCGGTGCCGGGACAACAGGGAAGGGAGGGAGGGGGGAGGGAGGGAGGGAGGGAGGGAGGGAGGGGGGGGAGGACGTGGGGAGTCCGTCGACGATGGAGTCGAGGCGGATGGTGTAGAGGGAGGGAGGGAGGGAGGGAGTGAGGGAGGGAAGTGTTCTAAGTATCCGTGTGGGCAGAAGGGATGGAAGGCGGGAGGGAGGGAAGGAGAGAGGGAGGAAAGGAAGAGAAAGGGAAGGAAGGAAAGAGAAGGAGGGATGGGAAGAAGATTTGAGACAAGTCGTGGTTGTAAAGCGGTGGACAAAGGAGGGGTTGAGGGAAGGGGGACTGGAATCTGGCCATCGCAGCGTCTTTTCGAGAAAGAAAAAATCAAATAAAAATTAGCAAGAATTGGAGATAGTCGGAATGCGTGAGGACGGCGGCCTCCTTGGCCGGATCTTTCTTTCGTGGGGACAGTCGCTCCTCCTGCGCTGCTCTCGCAGCCCTTTATCGCCGACCTTTCACCTCGTGGGCTTCTAGAAATTTCCACCATCTGTCCCCGCCACAAGCCCCTCTCGATCCCCCCCCCCGAGCAGTCCAGTCTTCCCCCTCCCTCCCGCCCTCCCTCCCGCCCTCCCTCCCTCAATCCTCCCGGCCCCAGTCTCCGTCGAAGCCCGTGAAGCCAGCCAGCAAGAAGGCGTGGTAGTAAGGTTTCTTGGCGATTTTGGAGCACCAGTTCCAGGCACTGGTGAGGCGGCCGTCGATGCAACTGCCCCCGTCGTCCCCATCCCCATCGAAGGCCCGCCGGAAGAAGTCCGTGAGCACGTGCATCTTCAGATTCCCTGCGGACCCCCACACGTCCTTCGCGTAGGCCGCCAGGGCCTGGTTGTAGAGAGCGTCCGCCCCCGTCCCTCTCCTCCCGCGCTGCTTCCCGCCCTCCTCCGGGTCGCCCTCCCCCCCGTCCTCCCCGCCTTCCTCGTCCTCGTCCGACACCCCCTCCTCCTCCTCCTCCTCCTCCTCCCGCGTACCATACACCGAGGCCAGGAGGCATTCCTCGACCACCTTGGCGATGGGGGAGAGGATGCGGGGGACCTGAAGGAGAAGAAAGCACGGGGGAGGGGGGAGGATGAGACGATGAGGAGGGAAGGTGGGATGATGAGGAGGGAAGACACCCCCCATAAACGCGTGACGCGCGGAGAATCGCGAGGCTTGCATCCCTCCCAAACTTTGATGGACCCCACCACCCGGAAGCCCGCCGCCGCGACCGGCGCAGCACCCGACCCTCCCTCCTCCTCCTCCCCTCCCTCCCTCCCTCCCTCTCTCTCCCTCCCTCCCTCCCTCCCACCTGCGTGTACTTGTCGATGAACATCAAGGCGTTGGGCACGTCCCGGTCCCCCAAGTGTACGACCGAGAGGCCGACCCACGCCCCACACTCCCGCTGCACCCGCTGGAGGATGCTCCGCATCTCGGCCCCCACCGCGGGACAGGCCTGGACCCGGTTCAGCCCCTGCCCGGTATTCAGGAGGGTGTAGGAGGGGGAAGGCGAGTAGGAGGGGAAGGAAGAGGAAGGGGAGGAAGGCCCCGGGGGGGAGAGCAAGTCCTGGTCGGCCAGGAACCAGAGACGGAACATGCTCTGCATCACCTCCCGCCAGAGCCGGAGGGACTGCCAGACGTAGGTGTAGTGCGTGGCGTGGTCGTGCGAGAGCTTGGGCCCGACGCCCCCGCCCTCGCTGCCCCGGAAGTAGCCGGCGCCATAGCCCCCCCCGTACCCGTAGCCCCCTCGGGACCGCCCACTGCCCCCAAAACCGACGGCCCGACTTCCCCCCCCGATGGCCAGACTGAAGCCCTCCTCCACCTCGTCCACCGCGAAGTTGTCTTGGAGCTGGCGAAGCACGCGTTTCACGGGCCGGACGTTGAAGTTCAGGTAGTTGTTCGCGTCCGCCATCGAGTCCAGGAGGCGCTGGACGTCGTCGGAGGACAATTCCCCCTTCCCCCACTCCACCTGCAGCTCCCGCGCCGCCCGCCTTTTCATCCAGGCCTCCCGCATCGCTTCCGCCCGCCCCCTCTCTCCCCGCCTCGCACTCACGTCCCTGGAGGCCAGGAGCACCCGCGCGTCCTGTAGGAAGCCCTCCTGAGCCCGATCCTTGAGCAGGGCGCCCACCGTGGCCAGTGGCTTGACGCAGGACCCGAAGCCGATCTGGGCCTGGAGCGATCGTCCCTGCGCGTCTTGGAGCATGTACATGAGCTTCCCGTGCGTCCCCCGGAGCTTCTCCGGGTTCATCACCTTGTACCGACGCCCCACCTCGAAGATTTCCCTGAAAAAGTCGCCATGCTCGGCGATCGGGTGCACGACAAGGGCCCGCCCCCTGGCGGGGTCTGCGCAAATCATCAGGCCCAGAATGGTGGCGAAAACGCGCTCGAGCTCCTCCACCATCCGGCTCTGCCGCGTCGCCCGCCGTCCCAGCGCGTCCACGTGGTCCGTGTACGTGCTCACATTCAGCGCCGACTCCAAAACCCCGAGCAATCGCCGTTCCCGGGCCGTTAAACGTAAGGGCGTCACCTCCGCCCGATCCCACAGCATTTTCTGGGCGGCGGGCCGACAGAGGAAGGCTTGCGCCTGTGACACTTCCTCCTCGTAGCGATCCACCCAGTCGGGGGGCACGGCTGTGTCCTCCGGCGGCCCCTCCACCCTGACTGACCCCCCCCCGGCCACAAAGCCCGGACCTTCCTCCTCCTCCCCCTCCTCCTCCCCCACCATCATGTCTGCCACCGCTTCCTCCTCCTCCCCGTCCTCCCTCCCGCCCGCCTCCCCCGTCCCTATGACCCCCTCCCCCTCACGCTCCTCTGCCGGGACCTGGGGGGGCGCCATCACGTCTCCCAGCAAGGCTTGCACCCGGTGCTCGGCCCGTTTGCCCCGCCGGTGCTGGAAGAGCCAGCATGGACGGCAGAAATCCTCCTCGCACCCCAGGCACGTGACCTCCGCCGTCTGATCTTCGCATTCGATGCAAAAGACGGGAGGAGAGGTGGAGGAGGAGGGACAGGAAGAGGAGGACGCGGGGGGGAGGTCGACGGGAGCGGCGGGGGGGCCCTGGCAACGGGCGGACTGCGCCTTTGAAGGTTCTTGAGGAGGAAAATAGCCGTTCATGGACGATGGGGCCTCATCCGTGACTGAGAGGGGGTATGCATGGGTGGCGTTTGAGAGAGAGTGGTATTAGAGGCGGGGCAGGCATCGTGTAGAGTGGAGTGGAGAGGGGGGCTGTGATGGGTGAGGTCGATCGTGAGAGGAGGAGGACCGGAGACATTCAAATGAACCACAACCTTACCACGATCATCCATGAGCGTGCCCACCCAAGATGAATGTCAGGGACTCCAGGCGCCCAGGTAGCTCTAATCAATGCACAAAGAAGCAGCCTAGGAGGGTGGGGAAATAAGAGTCTGGTCAATACCTTGTCGACTCCGGTCCCAGTCACCAGCACAACCGAGCCTCGACTGCGATGATATGGTCGGCGCACTGACGGGAAATGGTGCCAGCAGCAGGTGTACGCCCATACTCAGACTTCACCCGTGCGTCGAGTCGGTTGTGCACGCGGCCGATGCCTGTAAAAATGGTGGAAGGCCTCTGTGTCGTAGCGAGCCGGTCGTCACGCTCGGGGCGAGAGGCGAGGGCTCCACCGCCCACGGACAAGCTTACCCTTTGTCTCAGATAGATGGGGATGGATCATGTCCGTGCACAGGCAATCAAAACACGTCTCAACGCATTTCACCGACAGATATGCCTTTGCTACGAAGACGGAGGCCTGGGTTCATAGGCAGGGGTCGCTGTCAAACGCCCCCGCAGCTACGACCTCCTGTACCTGACGGTTTGTCCTTGGCAGCTACCACAACTTTTTTCTTGCTGCAGCTCCTTTTGCATGCATCCCATGTCGTAAATGCAGGCCTCACAACGTGCAGATTGACTTCGTTTGCGTCTTCGATGGATGCTCGGGCTCCACCAGCCTTTCAATCCTCGCCCCTATCATCACCCTGTCCTTCACGCAGCCGCATGCCTGTACACCGGCGTCCACCGCTCTCCGCCTCCTCCTCCTCCTCCTCCGCCTCCTCCACGCCCCCCCCTCCTTCCAATCTGCCCCCTTCTTCCCCCTCGTCTGCGCCCAGTCCCATCCCCATTAACTCTTTTTCCACTCTCAAGCCTGGTCCCTATGCCCCTTCCGAGGTCTCCTCCCACGCCCAACCTCCCCCCTCGACCCGGCGCCGCTTCCTCCAAAGCCTGCGCTCGGCTTCCCTCTCTCTCGTTGCCTTCCTCTCGCCTGCCTTTTTGGCCTCCTCACGTCCCGCCCTCGCTCTTCGCGCGCCCTCCAAACTCGCCCCCCCGCCTCCCCCCTCAGTCCGGCCGTTCTTGTGGCAAGTCCTCATGTCCGACCCCCCTCAGCTCCAGCCGTACACATCCGAGGGCGAAAAAGCGGTCCTACGGGACATGGCACGCACCTGCAACGCGGTCTTCCTCGGCGAGCACGTGGAGAAAGGGGGCGGGGGTCAGGGCGCCGACGAGGATCAGACCCTGGCCCTGAGGGTGGTGGAGGCGTTGGACAAGTACAAGCCGAGGGTGAGGAGGGAGGGGAGCGGGATCGTGGGGAGGGAATAGAGGGAGGGAGAGATGAGGGCCGCGACGGTGCCCGAAGTTGTTGTGTCGTTGTTGGCTGGCTCGGACTCACCCCTTCCTCTTTCCCTCCCTCCTTCCCGCCCTCCGGGCAGGACGCCTCCCTGGTGCTGGGCTTGGAGGCGGTCCAACAGAAGTTCCAGCCCGCCCTAGACGCCTACGTAGCCGACACTGGCACCGATCTGGCCGCGGCAGACGCGCGCTTGCGACAGGAGACGGAGTGGGACGAGCGCGCGTCGGTGCCTTTCGAAGCCTGCCTGCCCCTTCTCCACCGGGCGCGCGGGGAGGGGATCAAGCTCTTGGGACTGGGCTTGGAGAGCGAGGCGCTGGCCAAAGTCCGGCAGGTGGGTTTGGAGGGCCTCGGGGAGGAGGAGCGCGGGCGGTACGTGGCCGACCCCTCCGGCTTTATCCAGTCCGTGAAGGCACCGGCCTTCAAGCTCTACGCAGAGAGGTTCATCATGCCCTCCTTTGCCGCCCGAGCCGCCACTGCCGTGACGGGGGGGGCGCAGGGAGGAAAGGGCCCAAGCCCCGGGATGACCCCGGCGCCGCTGTCGGCCGCCAAGTTCTTAGCGGCTCGGATTCTGTGGGATGAGAGCATGTCCACGGCGGCAATCAGGCACCTGAAGACGCACCCCAAGGTGGGGAAGACGGGCAGAAGGAGGGGGAGGGAGGGGGGCCAGGCTCACGAAGGTGGGGGGTGACCATGTGCCTGAAGCGGCAGAGAATGGCAAGGGGCGGCTGAGCGCTCAGAAGTCATGGTCTCCGCCCTTCACGTCCCTCCTCCCTCCCCCGCCCCCCTCCCCCCTCCCTCTTGCAGGACCTGGTCGTGCTCTTGGTGGGAGCGGACCATATCAAGTTCGGTCTGGGGGCGCCGGCACGCTTGGAGCGCCTCCTTCGGTCGGCCGAGGTGGAGACGGCCCCGGGACGGGGGAAGGTCAAATCGATCCTTCTCAACCCCACGCCCGCGGACACTGGGAGCGAGACCCGGCGGCTGCGTCTCAGCTTGGTACGTGCTTTGTCAGGGCCGGGGGGGGGTGTGGGGAGGGAGGGGCACGGTGCCTGGGGGGGAAAAGGAGTGTTGGGGAAGGCCTTGACGCGGAGACCTTGACCACGTGCATCCCTTGAGGGCCAGCGTGTGAGATGTTGCCACCGCTGAGCACTCTCTGCGTACTGCCTGAAGACCTCACTGCTTCGTGCATGGCAATGCCGGCACGCCGGACCGTGGAACCGTCTTTCCTTCTTTCTGGATCCTCACTCTGACCCCCTTTCCCTACCGCTCTCTCCCCCTTGCCCCCCTCGCCACCTGCCTTTCTCTCAAGGGCTACGCGAACAACCTGGCCAATTGCCGACCCGTTGCGGACTTCCTGTGGTGGAGCCAGTACCCCAGAGTGGCTTGGCTTGAGCACCCTCAGAACCCCATCTCCGGCGTCTACTCAGAGGATGACTCCCTCTTCCAGGTGTTCAGTGGGAGAAAATAGGCGGGGGGGGGGAGGGGGGGCGACGCGTGTGGGTAAAAGTAACAAAAATGACGCAAACTACGACCGGCGCCCGTGTCACGGGAATGAGGCGCTCTGATGTCGTCTCTCACTGTACTCGTCCCCTTGTTCTTTCCACAGCCATTATTCCTTATCCCACCGTCGACTCTACTAATATGCTCTTACTTCTAATTTCTATTTTTTTTTTTACTTTTTTTGCTCGAAACAACGACCGCATTCTTCCCACCTGTGCACGGTATCGCCCTTCGTGGGCCACACGTGCACCATTATGACCCGCAGGACCGCAACCTCTCATCCCCATCCCTGCTGTGCCACACACAATTGACGTTCTGAAACCAAAAACAAGCCCTTATATTATAACTTGGTTATACCCTTCGTTCCACCCCCCGTTCATCCATCCCCGCCCATGGCTCTTCGTCCTCTTCCCGTCAGCCAAACGACACGCCTCGTGGCCTGTACGGATACCTTTCCAGCCCCGCCGGCCTCCCCCCCGCCAGGCCGGGCTTCAATTCGGCTGCCTTCCTCTGCGCTCCCGCCCCACCAGCGCCTTGCTCCCGCAACCAAGTGCCCATGAAGCAGCGGTAGTCCTTCTCGAAGATGGTGGTGGAGGAAGAGGCGCGGGAATAGGCTCCCAGGCCAGGCACCGCCACATGCGCACGTTCAAAGGGGAGGCGCTGCTTGTTGCTCTCCATTTCCAGGACCGCGGCCTGGTCGGCCATCATGGTGAGGACGAAGCGGCGGGGCCGGAAGACCCGCAGCACGTTGTTGATGAGGGAGTCGTACGACTTCAGGGGGGTGTTGGTCTCGAACGACGCGTAGCTGCAGTCCGCCTCGGGCGTGACTGAGAGGGAGGGAGGGGACAGAGAAAGCAGGGCGGCGGTGAGCATAAACCCCCAAGATAGGCGGGGCAAAGGGAGGGAGGGACTGACCGTGAATGGTCGCGTAGTTGCCGTAGGTGATGGCGTTCATGGAGTACCCGCAGGGGTCGAAGGCAAAGGCGTCGATGCTCGCCCCGGGCACCAGGTCCGCGATCCCGCTCTTCTGCGTCATCTCCTTGGCGTCCCCGCTCTGTTCCTTGTAGAAGACAGCGGCTGCCTCAGGATCCTGACCGAGGGAGGGAGGGATGGGAGGAGGGAGGGAGGGAGGGAGGGACAGGTCAGTGTGCGCGGGGGATACTGATGGCCACGTGTGGGACACGGCGATGGGGAACGAGGACATAGGAAAGGGAGAGAGGGAGGACGGTTGAGAGGGAGGGACGCACCATGTCAAACATCATGATGTTCAGGACCCGGTCGTGGCATTCGTAGGAGGGGCGCACGCACTGGTCGGCCACATAGACGTAGAAATGGTCGCCTGTGACGGGCCCCAACACGTAGCCCGAGCCGTTCAGTTTAGCCGAGAGCTTGCTGTGGCTGCGCAGGTAGGAAAGCTCTTGGTCGAAGGAGGAGTGGGGAAAGGCCTGATCGCCTGGAGGAAGCGAGGGAGGCATGGAAGATGGAAGGGAGGGAGGGAGGGTGTGAGAGCTCAGCAGCGGGCCGGAGGGCAGTGGGTGAAGATGTCCTTGTCCAGGATGGGAGAGGGGCAGGAACGAGGGAGGGAGGGAGGAAGGGAGGGAGGGAGGGAGGGGCGTACCTGGGAAAGAGTAGTTCTTGCGCGAGTACCCGACCCATTCCAGTTCCAGGCCCAGGGCGGCCGTGTACCTGAGTAGCCGAGGGAGGCAGCGAAGGAGCGTGGTGGTCCCGCAGGTCTTCAGCATCATCTTGAAAGGCCAGACGAAGAGCGAGGACTCCGAGAGCACGTAGGCGTCCTGGTCGGGGAGGAGAAAGGGGGGGGAGGAAAAAAGGGAAGGAGGGAGGGAGGGAGGGAAAAAAAAAGAACCGTCAACCCCTTTGCTGTCCGTGAGGAAGGCCTTCGGCCGCCTCCGAGCCTCCTGCCTCCTCTGCCAGTCCCAACCCCTTCCTCCCCTTCCATTTCCCCCGCCGCACCTGGTAGGCATTCGACATTTGGTTCAGGATCGTACAGCGGGCCTTGCGGCAGAGCACGTCCAGCTGGCGTCGCGTCAACTCCCGACAGCCGCGGGCATGCCCCACGCCAGGCTTGAAGCAGACCTCCAGCGTCTTCTCTGGTCCCTCGAAGCACCCCGGCACATAGGCCCGCTCCTCCTCTTCCTCCTCCTCCTCCTCCTCCTCCTCCTCGCCCTCCGCCGGCTCCTCCTCCTCCACCCCCTCGTCTCCGGAAGACGTACAGCATTCGGACGCAGCCGAGGATGCCAGGGGGGGCTCCTCCCTGCCTCCCAGCCCGGAATCTGCCGCCCCCTCGAATTCCTCCAGCTCGTCGCTGGGCAGGCTGCTCCCGCTGCCGCTGCTCACTGAGGCGGCGCTCTGGGTCTCCAGACTGCGGCTGCTTTCCCTGTCACCCTCTGCCCGCGACAAGAAGGGGCCGGGGCCGGGCAAGACGGCAGAGACGGCAGGGAGGGCTCCCTCCACGACCAGGGTCGGGTCTTCGTGCTCCACTCCCATCCGGGCAAGGAGAAGGGAAGCCCCTTAGGATGGTTGGGTTCTAGGCTAGCTTCTAGAGCTTCCGACTTGGCAACAAGGGCGTCAAGTGCGTCCGCTGTCGAGCGAAGACCGCCTCTCTCCCGCTTCTTAAACCACGAGGTAACGGGGTTGGCCTGACACTACCCCAGAGGACCTACGTCTGCTGGTTCCTCTCGGTCGATGCCGGTCTCCGCTTCTCTCGTCTCTCCTGATCAGCTCTCAAGTAAGGGCTGTCAGGCGGGTTCTTCGCACGTCTTGAAGTAAGATACGCCCTTGAAGATGGCCGCCGTGTTGACAATATCTTCCACCTGGATGAGAAGGGGACAGGATCGCTGGGGTGAGATCTTGATGGCAGGGCCATGACCCCCTGCCCCGCCAGCGTTCCAACCCCGCATAGGATCGTTCCAACCCCGCATAGGATCGGTGCCCCTCTCAGCACGGAGGTGGAAACAGACAAAGAGATCGCCATACACCGACACGTCCCCCAAACGACTTCGTGAGATAGTGTGTGTAAAACAAAGACACCAAAAGCCTTTGCCCACCGCCTCCCTTTTTCCATCCCCCTCCCTTCCACCTTAACCCAAAACCCCTTGACGGGATCTCCTCCTACCTTCAGGTCGTTAAGCACGCTCTGCGTATGCATGAAGCGGTCGATTATAAAGTGGCAGCACCCAGTTCTCACGTGGGAGCAGCCTTTTCTCTCGAAGAAAAGGATCTTGCGTCGTAGATTTCCAAAACTGGAGGGCGGAAGAATCAAGAGGGTTCTCGATCCTTATTGGGAGGAAGAGTTATGGCCTCTTTGTCCTCCGGTTGCTGTGGCGTAGGCAGATTAGGCTGCCTTTACACTGTGTGACCCATTATGTATGCATGGATGAGTATAGGATCGAATATACATGGACACGCCTTCGAGTAAGCGAGGTTGCGGGGAACGCGGTGGTGAAGAAGAATGGAAGGCAGGCATGTACCGTGGAACACGAGCCACACCCTAGCAGGCGCACAAAAAGTCCAGTGGCCCGTCGACTTCCGTGACAATTTCTTGCCTTTCCTGCAAGGTGGCGTATTTGTCGCGCCGCAGATTCATGCGTCGTGACCAAAGCAAAGGTTAGTTACACGCCCGTGGAAGCTCTGTCAGCTCACTCGGTGGGCGGCAGCTGCTCTCCGCCCAAACATACACGTCCCGGTGGGAAATAAAAAAATAGACCCATGCACCCGAACACACCCTGTCCGACGCCCCAGACACGCCCAAGGGCTTCTCTCCCAGGAGAAAATATGCAGGCTTGCAAATTTGGCTGGATGGGGCATCGTTTCCCCTGGGGAGTGGATCAACGAGTGACCTGTCACCCGGTACTTAATTAATTCCACGTTTCGCCCAGTCCTTTGGGGGAAAAAAGCCTTCCTAACCCGGTTATACCGCCGTCTCCGCCATCTCCGCGTGGATGCCGGGCTTGTGAGACATTTATTGCGTGCGGGACTTTGTAAAGAATGCATGCGCTATGATTTGGTGCCCGTGTGTGTACTTTTTGCATGAAAATGACTCGCGAGCGGCAATGGGGCGTTTCTCCCCTTAAACCGATTTTGTTCCACCTCCTGCCAACGTCACTCCTTGGAAACCAGTCCTTCGCCTGACCGATTTTATGCCAACCACCACCGCTACATCAGGTACACATTATTTGGAACATATCGGGGCTTCAACAGCCACATGGCGCGTGTGTCGTTGCTTTTTTTTCAACCGACACGGGCAGGAGGAAGACGCGCGGTCCACTTCCAGCACCCGTTGTCACGGCTTTGGGCCAGACGTACCCGCTTTTCCTCCTCTTTGCTGGCTGGACACCGACGCATCGGGCAATACAAGCGCCCGCTTCCTGTGCACCCTTCCTATTGCTCTCCCTCTCTCCTCCCTAGTTCCTCCTTCCCTTCCTCCATCCCAAGAGCGCCTGTCAAGCAGGCGTGTCTCGGCCACAGACTGGCCCGACTTCCCCCCGACCGGCCTTGCCACTTCCGTCATCTCTCTTTACAACGACCTAGCCCCCCACCGCCTTCTCTCCGGTCCCGTGGACCGCTGAATGCATCTCTTTTTTCCTCCTCTCCTAGTGCCCCTCCCTCCCCTCCCCCAACAACCTCTTCTTCTTTTGCCTCTTCGCACCCTGTGTTTGTGCGCCTTGCGGGTGGGACTGCCCTGCTTGTGCTGGGAGGCACTTCTTTTATATGGGTGTACCCAGAAAGCATCGGCATGGACTCTGATACGACTGCTTGGGAGCTCAGCCAGGCGGTCTTGCGGTAGGGGAGATTGGGGGAGGGAGGGATTGAGGGAGGGAATGAGTGTGTGAGAATTGAGTGACAAGCTCTCGGAGACTGTGGGGGAGGTGTGCTTGTCTAGGAAGGACGGGATTCACCCGCGAGCTGGCACTTCGTCCCGTCCTCACTCATTGCCCGTTCCTTCTCCCCCTCAGAGGCCTCCGCTTGGGCAAAACCGTGGTGCTGATCGTGGCCGACTACAAGCTCTTCTCCTCCGGGCTGACGGGCGGGACCTGGTGGGGAAAGGAGGAGCAATTGAGCGCGGCCGCGGAGACAAGTCTGCGGGCGGCGGAGGAGGAGATGCAGGCGGCGCAGCATGACTACGAGAGACTGAGCCTGGCTGTGCGCCGACTCGAGGAAGCGGGGGAGAGGGAGGGAGGGACGCTGGGGGGGCAGACGAGGGGGTGGAGGGCTTGGTGGGTGTGGTGGAGACGAGGCCCTGCGGCCACACGGGAGAGGGAACGGAGGGCGGCGATGGAGGCGTTGGAGAAGTCAGCGAAAGAGGCGCGTCAACGGCTGCTAACGGCCGCGGCACGCCTGAGCAGGGTGGAGGAACATGCCAAGGGGGTTTCGCAGAAGGGAAAGGTGTATCAGCGCATGGCGGACAGACTCTTGGAGCTCTGTCAACTGAATCTGGGATGTTGTGAGTTCCCAGGGAAGGAGGGAGGAGGGAGGGGAGGAGGGAGGGGGAGGGGAGGGAAAGACCGCCGGGCTGTTACATGTATTTTTGATTCTGAAAGTCAAGGCTGAGGGGGAAGACCCGGGTGCCATCATATGGGTCTTAAACACTTTCTCACCCGCCCCTCTTCCCTCTGCCCCTCCTTCCCCCTTCCCCTCCCCCCTTCAATCCCTTCCCCCCCCTTCTGTCCGTCCCTTACCTTCTCATCCGCCTAGACATCAAAATCGGCCAGCACCTCTCCAATTTGGACTACCTCCTCCCTCGGGAGATCACTGACACTCTCAAGGTCCTGCTGAACCGTGCCCCCGTCTCCTCCTACCCGGATGTACGGGCTGTGATCGAAGAGGAGCTGGGCGCGCCGCCCGAAGCGCTGTGGGCCTCCTTCGACCCCACTCCGATCGCCTCCGCGTCCTTGGCGCAGGTAAGCAGGGATGGATGGGTGAAAGTGAGGGTGGGTGAAAGGGAGGGTGGGTGAAAGGGAGGGAGGGAGGGAGGGCGGGTTGACTGAGATGGAAATGACCGAGCTTGGAGGGCAGTGCAACGTGTCAGCCATGGGCCACACACGTGTCTTTGGATGGCATTAGATCGGGAAAAGAAGTATATATCCTCGCAGTCGCCGGCTCCAACTTGAATTGAAATTACACCCGAAACCAACGTCCGGCCCAGGTCCACCTGGCGACGGACGCGTCGGGGAGGCAACTGGCCGTGAAAGTCCAACACCGAGGCCTGCGGGAGCTGAGCCGGGGGGACGTGGCAGCCGTCTCTTTCTTCGTCAACGCGGTGGCGGCGGCGTTTCCTGAGTTTAGGTGAGGGACGTGGGCGCACGCGGGGGACCAGGGCCCTTAAAGGGAAGCATGCAGGGGGTCGCCTCGATGGGTCGAGATGGGGCCGTGACTGGCCCCGGTGAGTGCCGACGTTGACCCCAGATTTGAATTCAAACCGACAGTTACAAATGGATTGCGGACGAGCTGGCCCCCCAGCTTCCCAAGGAACTGGACTTCGTGAACGAGGCTCTGAACGCGGAGCGGGCGGACGCCTTCTTCCAGCGGCACAGGACTGACGTCGTGGTAGGCAGGGCGATGACCCCCCCTTCCACCCTCTCGCACCCTGTGCCTCTCCTGTCTTGGGTGGATGCTCACCACGCGACGCCCTCCTCCCCCACCCAGATCCCGGAGATCGTGTGGGCTCAGACGCGGCCGCGGGTGCTGACCATGGCCTTCGAGGACGGGGTCTGCGCGACGGACGTGCCGGCCCTGCGGGAGCGAGGATTGCCACTCGACAAAGTGGCGCACCTTATCTCCTCCGTCTTTTGTGAGCAGGTGGGCCTTCTTTTGGAGCTTTCGTCCATTTTGCCCCCCCTAGAGCACTCTCGGCACAGATTCAACCCCTGCGCGGCCCCCCTTTCCCTGCCTCCCTCCAGGTATTTTCCTCCGGATTCGCGCACTGCGACCCTCACCCCGCCAATGTCCTCATCCGCGGGGGGCACAAGGGCGACCCTCGGGCCCCCGTCCTCGTGCTCCTCGACCACGGCCTCTACAAGGAGCTGCCCGACCAGCTACGCTTGGACTACGCATCTCTGTGGAAGGCGCTTGTCCTCAAGGACCTGCCGGGCGTCAAGTACTACTGCCAAAAGCTCAATGCGGGTAGGGTCGGGGGGGGAGGTTGTAGGGGTAAGGAGCAGGATGGGCTTGCGATGCGTGCGCCTCTACCTCCTCTTTGAAGCTGATCTGATGACGACACGCGCTTGGAAGGAAACTCACCATCCTTCTCTCTTCCTCCTCCTCAGGCGAGATGTACTCCCTCCTGGCCGCTATCCTGACCTCTCGCTCCTGGGACGACATCACCAGCCCCGACCTGGGCTCACTCCAAACCCCTAGCAGCAAGGAGGACAAGACCTTGATCCGGAGTTACGCTCAGCGCTACTACTTCGAAATTGTGGACATTCTGAACAGCGTGCCTCGGGAGATGCTGTTGTTGTTGAAAATGAACGACTGCCTTCGGCATATTGATCGAGCGTTGGGGGCCCCCGTGGACTCCAGCCTGGTCACAGCCGAGGAGAGCGTCAAAGCCCTCCTGCGGGAAGAGCTGAAGAAACCGGGGCGATGGGGAAGGAAGGCGAGTGCCTGGTGGGACTTTTTGAAGTGCGAAATGAGAATCAAAACGTATCTATCATGGCTGCGGTTGCAGCAGTGGAGGAAGTCTTCGTCGAAGGGAGAATGTGAACAGTGGGGGAAGGAAGTGGACAGCGAAGAAGGGGTAATCGTGTAAAGTCAAACGGGATGAAGAGGCGATCAGAGGAAAGGTTCTGTCGAGTGAAGAAATGCACGGAGGCAATGCATAGGCCAGTCGTGTGTGAGAGATGCCAAAGAAATAGCTTTCAGATACTCTCGGATCTCTTCTAGCCACGTTTTTGCCGATTGAAGAACCCTCTCCACCAAAACTTTCTTTATCTCCAAATTTCTTGTGTAGACTTATCAAATTGGTAAGGAAAGTGGGCATTTCTACGCTACGAACTGTCTCGAGTCTGTGACACGGAGCCTGCAGCAAACATGCTCGGGATCACGCTGGCCTCGAGGGCAGGGCCGTCACACCTATTAATATTTGGTCATCCATGAATGACGGTCATAAATATAAATCGACGGCCAGTCATGACTCATGCATGAGCCTACGCCCGCCCCGAGGTGGAAGTGGTCCCAGTTCCCTTTCACAAACATCTATCCATCCAGTCGCTGCGCATCCGAGTGCTGGCAGCGCTCACTCAATGTGAAGCCGCCATCCGAAAAGAGGCGCTCGGTGTCGGCGGAGGAGGGGAGCAGGGACAAGATCACGTGGGCGAGGAAGCACACAACCAGAATGCGCTCTCTCCTTTTCAACCCCGAACGACACGAGAGATAAGTCATCTCCTCCACCACCGGCAGCCCGCGCATGGTGATGTACTACGACACGAGTATCCCGTCACAGCGGGAGTTGTCTCTTCTTTTCAATATCCACGCCGCGGAGAGTGGGAACTTTCATTAATACCATCAACGCTGGACCTCCAGGACATGAGGAAGGAAGAGTCGATTCCAGCAAGGGGCAGGACATGGCATTGATACTCCAGCGGTTGCTGTGGTGTAGTTCGGATAGTATTTCGCAAGCCTCTTCCTGAGCACGCCCAGGGGACTGCCATCTTGCGAGAAGAAATTCAAGCGCGTGGCTTTGTGAATACTCTCTAGAGTGGATTGGATTTTCAAGCATTCGATGTGTCGATATTTGCAGGAGTGCACGCGGTGGCAAGGTCTGGCTGCTGTCTTGGAGATTCCTGCCCGGCAACACTCTTGCGAGTAGGAAAATCCATGACACCTCACAAAAAGACGGTCAGGTCTTGTGGTTGTGTGATGACCAATTATCATCAAATCGGCCATTTGGCTCCATATGGCATTCGGAAACCTACAGTCTCATTTAATTGCCCGCATGAATCCTTGCTGCTGACAAAGAATAGACGTACTTTAAAATGGCGGGGGCAAAGCAGATTCGAGATTTACCTTTTTGCTACTACCCTTCCCACATATCCTTGTAATAATCTTTTCATCTAATACGTTGTGTTTATTTGCATTGTTCATCGACCTTCGCCGCCACCTGCTCAAAAGTAGGCAGGAATCGAGCAGGAATAGTCTTCAAGACGTTCTCACCATGCTCTTCGAGAAGCTGTTCCAGGTGAACTTGACATGGAAGCGAGGAGTTCACGTCGTTGAAGACAACGCGCATATCTCCGGCAGCGTCTTTTGTCCAATCAAAATGGAGCAACCGGGATCCCTTCTTCGCCATATCATTTAAACCTCGCCGCTCTTGCGCTTCCCACAAGCTAGCCAACGCTTTCAAATCGAAACATTGCTTGGGCAGTAGATCTTCCAAAGGCCTTAGAAGGGGAGCGACGCACAGAATGCCAGGAACTCTGGTGGCACCAGCGACATGTGCAGGCTCCTGGGCCGGCGGTGGGGATGCTGTCACAGACGTTGTCGTTTGGTCCGTCAAGTTGCCTTAACGCCATCGATAAAATAAATCCGCAGTGGAAAGCGAAAATGGAGTAAGGGAGATATTGAGTTTTGTCAGCTTCCTTCCTTCCTGAAGGCTCCCTCCGTCGCCCTTGTCTATTGTCGCGTCCTCCTCCATCTCCAGTTCCATTACTTCCTGTACCAGGACTTCCCAGGGGTCTTTCTGGGCATTCATCACGCCGTTGTAATGTACAATTACCATATTTTCGGGACCAAAATTTCTGCCGTATGTTTCTAAGATACGATTGTAGCACAAGCCATCGACAGCCTGCCTTGAAGTTGCATGGGAACCGTATGAAAAGATTTTTCATCCCGTGAACAACCTGTAGGCAGAATAATGCCTCTTTGCATCATAAAATCTCGTGATTGCACCATTTTGGTCTGAATGTATGTTGTGACCGTCTTTTGTGCACCGATATGAAGAAAGAGCTTCGGCTTCTTTCTCACTTGCGCCAGCGCAAACTTGTCTTGCAAGTGAGCGGGTAATATTGTTGTTAATAACAAGACATTTCAACCAATGACTATCAGGATACGGTGCGAAACTAAGGCCCATCGGAGACAAGCTTTAATCACGCGTGGACAGCCAAGTAGTGATGAGCTCATGAAGCTTTTGCTGGGGTTGACAGGGCTTTCATCACGCCTCATGTCAAATGTCGCGCCAAGCTTGTTGTCCAGAACGGCGTTCATGATCGGTGTGCACGATTTTCGAATGTGAAAGGCGAATTATGTCCGCTGCTGTCTTTTGACAATCGAGATGAGTAGAATATGCGTTAATATGCGTTGTGATAAATCGTATACTTACAATCAGACAAATACTCTGCTTCCAACACACTATTCCGAGGTCACCATAGCCAGAGCTTCAAATCTTCCTCAAAACGGATCACATAACACCAAAACAATTATTCACGACACCAAAGCCCGGTATTTTCCACGCACTGCCTGGCGGGGTGCAAGCTGTATGGGCCGCGGTCGGTTACTTCCGGGGTATCTCCGAGGATCGCGAGGCGAGGGACGATCGCCCTCGCTCGCCGGCGTCCCTTCAACACGCAGTCTGGACCTGGAGGCACGCAAAGGACCCGTGGCAACTGAGCACCCATCCCACATCTTCAGGACATTGTAATGCTGAGAATTGTTGTCGACGAAGGGCTTCGCGACCGCTTGTTGCAGAATGTGGCAGCCCGTCCCAGGTGTCAAGTTGGGGCCATAGTTGGCCGTCGGCTGCCGAATGGGAGCCGGATATATTGCCTGCTCGCCATCCCCATCCCCATGCGCTGTGAGGAGACAGGCAAAAACGTAAATAGGAAGGACCGCTCGGATTCGGAGGAGGAAGCGGTACGATGGGCATGTTTGGCGGATGTTTCCCGCCGGAGGGTGGAGTTGCACATTAAGCAGGTGAGGCAAACAGAGGGGGGAGGTCACGGGCCCTGATGGATCCCAGTTGCTCGGCTGGCACAGTGCCTTGCTTGGCTTCTCACTCTATCATGAAATAATTCGGACAGTTGACGCGGCTTTTGGTCGGTGGCTTGAGTGTATGCGGCCTGTACGCCATCACACCCGAGCCTGGTACGCCCGCCCTAACGGCCTTGAAGCGGCTTTGGCCTCCCTTCGCCTCGTCCCGCGGCTGTCGTACTCCCCATGAGGCCTTTGCTGCCTCGCCTCAGGGCCATGAACCGCCCGCTGCCCACGACCTGGCCTGGCTGCACGTGAATGCGTCCAGCCGGCAGTTCACCTGGCGCGTGGGTCCCCCAGGAGGTGAGATGAGGCCCGGGGAGGTAACGTATCAGGCCCGGCTCTTGAGCAAGTTCGTCCTATGGCACAGCGTCGTGCACGTGGACTTGGAGGTGGGTCTTTCTGACGTTTGGATTGGAGAGGAGGGGGGAGAAGGGAATGATGATGAGAAAGGGGAAGGGAAAAGGAAGGCGGTGGTAAAGAGGACGGGAGGGAGGGCGGGAGACCATGGGCATCATGATTTTGGCGAGACCTTCTGGTCTACTGTACTGCGGGCAGGCTACCTAGAAGGGGAAAGCTTCAAAAAGGCGAGGGCCTTCCCCTCGCCGATACCTCCTGCCCCCGCCCCTACCCCAGAGGCCCTTCGCGACGCCGAAGTCAAGCCAGGAGGGGGCGGAGGGGGTGGCTCTACCCCTTCCTCCCTTCTTTCCTATGCGGCTTTCAGGCGGGATGACGAGGGGAAACGGCGCCTGGACTTCTATGCTCCCTGGCTGGACGATCTGGACGAGGAGGGGGGAGATGCGGGAGGAAGGGGTAGAAGAAGAGGGGAAGGGCCTGGGGAGACGAGCCCCCAGGATCAAGGCGGTTCACAGGAGGAAGACAAAGGGGGGGAGAGGGCCGGGCGCCGTATGTGGATGGTGGGATCGGTGGTGTGCGTGGCTGTTCAGCTGGCAGAGGAAGACATGGTTGCGGCAGTGGCGGGCCTCAAGGCGGACTACGCCCGCACGCTCCTGGAGAGGGTGCAGCTGCTCCGGGAGGGCAGGAGAGGGGAGAAGGACGGGCTTCGATCTTCGTTGCAGCTCCCCCGGAGGGTGTTTCTGGCCTCCTTCCACCCATCCTCCGGGTCCTCCACCCCCGGCCTTCCGTCCTATCGCATCCTGCTGGGCGAGTATTTGCATGCCGAGCCCAGCCAAGGGAAGGGTGCGATTGGAGACAGAGAAGCGCAAGCTTGTCTGGAAGAAATACTCAGGGCAGGAACCTTCATTCCCGGATGCACTCCTTCCTCGCCGCCGGCCCAAGCTCCCGGGCCCCCCCGCACGATTTCCAGGCTCTGCGCCTGGGAATGCGACGCGCCCACCTTACTCCTGGTCCCTCCGGCACCCGAGAAGGCCCCATCATGCCGTGGCGGGGTTGATGCTCAGGACAGCGGTCTGGATCCAGTAGCCAGAGGGGCGTCAGTCCCCTCTTCCGTGTCCGTCGGGCCAGGGATGGCCAGCAAGGGGGAGAAGGAAACAAAAGAGACCTTCTCGACGACCTTGCCCGCATACAAAGCCGCAGCTAGCCCTCCAGAAGAGGCGAGAGAAAGCTCTGTGCCAGTCAGACAAAGGCGGGCGTCTCTGCCATCCAAGGGAGGGGCGTCGACCCCCTCCGTGCCCCCCCCCTTCCTCCTTCCTACCTCTCAGTCCGCATGCTCTCCCTCTTCCCCAACGCCCCTGGCCTTGGCCACGAGGCTTGCCATGGTGCTTGCAGGACTCATTCTACTGGGCGTGGCTGCTTTTCTGAAGAGCCGAGGGTCAGTGTGAGCCGGCGAGAGCAAAGAGCCATGTATGGAAAGTACTCCAAAGCAATATTTACCCGTCACCTGTAACGCACACACAGCATCCTCGCCAAATGGGTCTTGCCAGTGCCTTCTTTCTTCGCCCGTCCCCTCCCTTATTCTTCCTTTCCCCGCCTTAAAGCGCCTTGTCTCTCGCCTCGTTCACAGGGAGCCTGCGGGCCATCAGACTTCTCTCTATTGACACAATCCCGTCTTCTTCCTCACCCCATGACCTGCCCACCGCCCCCTCGCTACCTTGTCCCCGCGCTCATTCACCCATACCGTGCCCCTCGCTGCGAGAACCAGTCGAAGGCCCCCTCGGCGTACCCCACCACCACGCTCTTGCTCTGTGTGTAGTCCATCCAGGCCTCTCGCCCGTTCTCTCGCCCCAGCCCGCTTGCTGCCGTCACCCCGCCCCAGGGGGACGCGGGTGCGTTTCGATGGTGCTCGTTCAGCCAGATCACTCCTGCCTGCAAGCTGTCCGCCACCCGGTGCGCGCGACGTCCGCATTTCGTGTGCACGCTGGCCCCGAGCCCGTAAGGAGAGCGGTTGGCCAGTGCCACGGCCTCCGACTCGGAGGCGAAGGGGAGGAGGCAGACGACGGGGCCGAACACCTCCTCCTGCATGATTTCCATGTCGGGATGGACGCCAGTGAGCGCGGTGGGCGGGTAGAAGAATCCGGAGGCCAGGTGCCGAGGGAGAGATTGGAGCGGCGAGGCGCCCCGGACGGGGGTGGGGGTGGGGGTCGTGGGGGAGGACGACGAGGAGGAAGCGATTGAGCCCAGCCCTCCACACAAGACCGTGGCTCCCTCCGTCTTGGCGCGTTCTACGAAGCCGTGCACGCGCTCCAATTGCGCTCGGGAGATGAGCGGTCCCACGTCCGTTTCCAGGTGTAGGGGGTCGCCGAGGCGCAGGCCCTGGGCCTTGGCCGCAAAGCGGGCGGCGAAGTCGTCGAAGATGGACTCGTGCACGAGGAGGCGGCTGCCAGAGACGCATGTCTGGCCCGCTGCCACAAATGCCCCGAATGCACACATGTTCACCGCCTCGTCCACATCCACGTCCGGGAACACGAGCATGGGGGTCTTCCCGCCCAGCTCCGCCACCACCTTGGCCAGGTTTTTTCCCGCCACACAGGCCGTCATCCGCCCCGTATCCGTCCCGCCCGTCAGGTCTACCTTGCGCACTCTGGGGTGTGCGGCTAAGGCTCTCCCCGCCACCTTGCCCTGCCCCGGCACGATGTTTAGGACACCCGGAGGTAGCCCCGCGTCCCGGGCAATCTCTCCGAGGGCCAAAACGGCCAAGGGGGCCAGTTCGGGGGGTTTCAAGACCACGCTGTTGCCCCCGGCCAGTGCAGGGGCGAGTTTCTTAACGGCAATTAGGAGGGGGTGGTTCCAGGGAGTCAAAAGCGCGCATACCCCGAGTGGGACCCGTCGGACATAGTTCAAGTACGGTCCGGGGAACGGAGGCAGGCTCCCTTCTTCCGTGCGGACCAGGGCTGCGAAATATTCGAACCATTCGGGCAGACGGGAGAGCTGGGCCCGCATTTCTCGTAGCGGGCGGCCGGTCTGCAAGGACTCGAGGCGGCTCAGCTCCGGGAGGCGTTTTTCCAGTCCGTGAGCCATGTTCAACAGCACCTTGCTCCGCCCTTTAACGTCTGTCTCTCTGGACCATACGCCAGAATGGAAACTTGACTCGGCAGCCTCGACAGCTACATCAATATCCTGGGCTAGAATTAGAAATCGACGAAGAGCGAAATAAAAACGTGGAAGGCTTCAAAAAACTACAGGTGCGCCCCTCGAACTCCAAATCAACCAGGTTATGAAGATCAATATTAGCGCACCTTCCGCAATGCTCACAACATGACCGAGGTCTTTGCGTGTGGCTGGATTTTGTAGCGTGTGCGTCAAACCTTTCAAGGCCGGGCGACTTCGGTCATTAATCCAGAGCCCGTGGTGCTTGGATCTAGGGGTACAAGACGGAGAAAAATGGCGTCTGAAAGGTTTTAGACGACAATGTGACAAGGATCGATGCGTCTGCCCAGGTAGATACTTGGTAATGGAGGAGACGATGGAGTTCATGTTGGGGGGGTAGGGGAGGTATTAGGGTAGCGCGGATAGCCTGCAGTGAGAGGCGCGCTTCAGCACATGGAGAAAATGGAGCCAAAACGCCCGTTCCCCGGCTCGTCTGTCAGTGACTGGGAAAAATTCAGCATTTTGTGAATGCATGACAGTGGTACGGCGCCAACTTGAGGCTTGTGGCGGGCGGGAGGGACGGGCGAAAAGCTTGCGGTCTTGCCAGGTTCTTCAAGGCTAGCAGCCCTCTCTCCCGGATGCAGGGAAAACCAGTACCGGTCAGGCTGGGGCGCACACCAAGCTATCCTGCCCGTGGCCACACCTCATCTTTGTCATCAACATAGTGCTTTTCAGTGGGATGGGTAATCCTCTTGTCCAAGTTTGAGTTTGACCTGTCTCGCGTGCTTTTCGCCTTACCCTCCCTGCCACAACGCGGGCCGAGTTGACTTGAAGCTACCACATGCACACTAGCCCTCTTGGTAGACGCGCTTCATCAGCGTTCATTACAATACGCTTCTATGTGACTGAGCACGGCGTGAACTAAGCCCCAACAGTGGGCACGGGAGTTTTGGATGGAGTCTCCCGCCTTAACTGTGCGCTTGGAGACCGCAATATCAAGAATCATGGAAACGGAAAATTGCATGGCCAAACTTTGAGACAAGACACGTGTCTGGCACCAACATCTCTTCCGCTTGTTTTTCACCTCCGTATATTTCCTCTTGTTTTTGTTGACTGGTAGCAGTACCGTGATTTCTTGGCAAGGGCCGCTAAGAAAGGAGGAGACACTATAATCCCGTATTGCATCTCTGCTTCTTTTGCCCGTGGCTGAAAAGGGGTCTGTCTAAGAACCTTTTGGCCCTCATAAACCCTCACACAGGTCTGTCGTGGTGTTATTGGTATCTCTAGGGCTCCGGACCAGAGCTTGAAATTCATGCCTCGGCGGGGGTTGCGCAGCGACAGCGGGGACGGGAGGCGCGAGCAGGTCGACGGCCTGGAGGAAGAAAGCCATCGGCGCATCAGGTCGCACAGCAGAATTGCCGGCGCCAGTCACGGCGTACGAAGGAAAGCCAACGGGCAGCTTTCTGAAGAAGTGTCGGCTAGCGAAGCCCTGCCTGGGTGGTCCCTGCACCCCCCCTCCTGCCTGCACCGTTCTGCGCGCTGGCACCTCCTCGGGCCGACCTCGAGGTCGGCCAAGAAGCCAAAGCGAGGGCCTGGTGCCTGGCGGCACACCTCACGAAGCCAGGGATCTGGTTTGGCCTACTCGCCCTCTTCTTCCTCCTTGAGCGCTCTCGGGATCCAGGGGTCAAGCCGACCTGGGCTCGCGCTTGAAGGGCGCGAAGAGGAAGGAACTGGCAACGACGCGGCGAGAGGGGCCGCCAGCAGGACGAGCTTTGCCTTTGCGGGGGACGGGGAGGAGGAGGAGGAGGGAGAGCAGGAGGAGGACAGCGGAGGAGGAGGGGGAGGGGAGCGAGGGGGGGACGGGATTTGCGACGCGCAGGCGGTGAGCATCAACAGCGGCTGCCTGGGCGGCTTTCCCATCGGGGTGGGCTGTGCCGTGTCGGGGGAAGGGGGCCTGGCCTTCGCGGTCCAGAGCGAGGCCACCTCTCCGGGCACGGGCGAGCTGATCTTGACGGGCAAGATTGGGAAGTCGATGGCCGAGAGCTGCATGGTGGCGCTGAGCTGGGTGAAGGCGAAGAAGCGAGATTTGTGCCTGTGGATGAGCCTGGAGGGGGAGGACGGGGAAGGGGGCGGGTGTCTGGTCGACCTGCACCGGCCGGACCTGGACGTACACGTGAACTTTCCTTCCTGCGAGGCGGAGAAGAATGGGCCGTCCGCGGGCGCCACGGTCGCGACCAGCCTGGTTTTGATGATGACGGGGGCACAGCTCTTGCCCAACATCGCCATCTCGGGGGAGATCAATCTGCAGGGAGACCTACTCCCCATCGGGAACGTGAAGGAGAAAGTGGCGGCGGCGGCCCGGCAGGGCATCACGCACATCGTCCTCTCCTCCGCCAACGTCAAGCAGTTCCGGCGCCTGCCCGCCAGGATCCGCAACGCGGTCAAGGCGCTCAAGGCCAACCACATCGTGGAGGTCCTCAAGCATGCGGTGCTGCCCCCCGGGGGGAGAGGCTACCAGGCCCGGTATGAGCACCGGCTGCGGGAGGTGGCGGGCCTCGGGCTGGCGGCCTCGCTGGCCTGCTCCCACGTGAAGGGGCGGGTCCAGTGGGTGGAGTGCTGCGCCACCACGGGCCGGGGGGAGTGGCACATCACGGGGAATATTCTAGAAGGAACGCGGGGCTCGGTCCTGGTCGCCCGTACCTGGGTGCGTCGGAACGCCGCCGCCATCGTCGCGCGCTTGGGGGGGAAGACGAGCGTGCAGGTGGAGCTGTGCGCCCTCCATGGGCTGGGGCCGGCCTGGCGGCTGCGTGGCAAAGGAAGCGGGGCGGTGGGCCCGGCATTGGCCGCGGGAACTCCTTCCCTGCCCCTCGAGCCCAGCCGACGCAGCAACGGGAAGCATCCGCTCTCCCCACCCCCTGGCACCCTGGCCTCAGGGGACCCCGCCCTCCTTCCGCCCCCGCAACTTGACCTGCACATCCACATGCCGGGCACCGACGTGGCCAAGGACGTCTCCATCAACGGCGCGGCGGCGGCTGTCAGCATGATCGCCGTCATGACGGGCCTGGCCGTGCGCCCCGGTAAGCCCCGGGATCTCTCCCTTCCTTCCCTCCCACGTGATCGACTCGTTTCACCGTCCCTCACCGCCCTCCCTCCTTCCCTCTCTAGACGTTGCTGTTCTAGGCGAAATCACCCTGTCGGGCGTCTTCTGGCCCTTGGAGCAGGTGAACGAGGCGGAGGTCAACACGGCCATCGACGCGAACATCTCGCTGCTTGTCCTGCCCATGGTAAGGCGCGAAGGGAGGGAGGAGGCGGAAAGAGGGGGGAGAAATGGGGAGGACAGACTGCTCCGGAGGAGATTGGGGGGGGAGGGGATTTTAGTGAGGGGGGAAGATGACGCTGCCGCAGTGATATGGTTTTATGGGCTCGAGGGTGGAGAAGTTTCGTGCTCGGATGTCCCGAACTCCCCCTTCCTCCCTCCTTCCCCACCCCTCCCTCCTCCCCTCGCCCGGGTCGTCAAGTGCCCCCTGAAGGCCCCGGTCCCCACCCGCAAGTCCGCATGTCCTCTAACCGCCTTCTCCCCCCCCTCCCGCCCCCCCCAGGACAACGTCCGCCAGCTCGAGAAGGTGCCGTGGGAGCAGCGGAAGGGCCTTGAGGTCTTGGGTGCCTTGCACTTGCTCGACGTCCTCGACCGGCTCTTCATTTTCCCGGACCAGCGGGCAGCCAGCGCGGTGGGGCCGGGGGGGGGGACGGGGGAGGACGGATGGGCGGCGGGGAGGGGGGACGGTCGGGGAGGGGGGGGCAAGGCGCGGGAGGGACGGAGGGGGAGTGGGAGGGAGTCTCGGCACGCGAGCGGGAGCGACATGATGATGGTGGCGAGCGCTCGGAGGGAAGGGGCTAAAAGACGGGACAGGGGCCAGCTTGAGGCGGGAGCGCCGCGGCCGGGCGGGGGCGAGGAAGGAGGGCGAGGGCGAGGGGTCGGGGGGAAGATGAGGTGGCGATAAGGGGGGAGGGTCAGGGCCTGGGGGGTGGCGTGCGGACCACGTGTGCAGCAGGGGCGGAAGGCGGCGAGAGGGGGCGACGTATCGCAGGGGGGCAGGGGGGGGAGTGTCTGGAGGGTATGGGACGGGGGGGGCGTCCAATATGATGAAGAAAGGGAAGGATATGGCGGGGGAGAAGGAGAGGGGCGGAAGGAGTGCGAAAGAGAGGGAGCCAGGCGGGGCGGACGTGGTAGTTGTGAGTTGAAGGTGACGTTTTTGACGAGGACAGGCTGTCGGAGCTCGGAGGGATATGAGAGCGCGCGCAGGGATTCCTCTGGTAGGGGCTATGGTGGAAGCGGGTGCTGGGGTGAGCTGGATCCCGGGAGAAGGGGAGTGACGCGCGCGGGGGTGAGCAAGGCAGAGAGGGGGGAGGAAGATGGGTGAAGGGCGTGGAGAGAGGGGAAGCGAAGGGGGTGGAAGGATTGAGGCCCTTGGAGCGAGGCTGGCGGCCCCTGCCCCTCGCTTCCCCCTCGATTGCGGACCGACACCGGTCTCTTCGCCTTCCTCGCACGCGAGGATGAACATGTGGCGCCCCTTCGGCCTTTCCATGAATATGATGAGACTGATCTTTCCGCGAAGAAGAAAGGTCAATTCTCGTCCGCGTGGCTGTCACGTCCATTCTTGATTTGTTATTCGCCGGATCTTGGAGGCCCGACTTCTCACTCGGGTGCGTTGCTTTGGCCTCAGCCCACCAGAGGCAGGAGAGCCATGTGTGCCTTCCTAGCTACCTCCCTTCCTCCCTGCTCGACCCTCGGTGCTTTGCTCTACTTTACACGTTACCGGTGGCTGTCTGGTGTCCGGCGTTATCTTTCTTCTTCGTCCTTCTTTCGGATTCATAAACGGTCCTTACCATCTCTCATTTCATGTCCCTTCACTTCATACTCATCATCCATTTCCTCTGCACAGCACCTCTTTCAGCACAGTACAACCTCCTTTGCACTGCCCTTCTCCCCCTCCCGAGACCCTCCTTCTTTCCTAACATTGTCCTGCCATCGACGCCTTCGCCTGCTCTCACCCCATCGGCATCCCTCCTCGACCTACCCCCCTTCCTCCCTCCCCCCCCCGCTACCTCGTCCGGCGACTCACCCCTCACGTGCGTTAGCCAAGAGACGAGAGCGCGCTACCGCCCGCTGCCAAGCTTCCCCTTGACGTTACCGCTCCCACTCTTCCCTTTCCGTTCCACCTCTGATACCTCAATGCCGCTCCTGATCACAGCCGGGCCATTTCCCCTCCGGCTCTCGATCCCGCGCGCGTCCCTCCGAGGCCCACCCCCTTTCCCTACTCATACACCGAGTCGGACACATAGGCCTTCAAATGCTCGGGAACAAAGGCCTCCACGTCCTCCACCGAGGCCCTCTGGAGCTGCATCCGCCTCAATATCTCGTTGTCGTCTGCCAACTCGAAGGGGGCGGAGAAATTGAAAAACACGTCGGACCGGTCTTCAGCCATCTCGCAATGGATCAGGGTCTGGGAGTGCGTGTTTACAATGATGAAGGGTAAGGGCACACGCCGTTGCTCCTCGTCTTCAGCTGCTTGGACGGCGGCAGTGGCGGCGGCCGCAGCAGCACGCGCGGTCGCCGTGGAAGAAGAGGGAGAGGACCTGGCTGAGGAGCCCGTCCCGGCCGAGGCGTTGGCAGCGGCGGCAGCCGCCTCCGCCGCCGCTGCTGCTGCCGCTGCACTTGACGTGGTCGTGGCCATCATTTCTTCCCTTTCGCTATTCCGACGCATCAAGCGCTGAAAAGCGATGCGCTGGAGAATGAGCTCCTGCAGGAGCTCCCGCTTCTTGGCAAGGCTGCTCTCCAGCCGGCGCTTGTCCCGGCGCAGAACCTCCAGGTCGTGCTGGGCATTGGACGGCAAGCCTTTCCAGCGGATCTCCTTCTTCTCCTTGCTGATGATGTCCATGGCCATGAGCACGTTCAGAGCGTCGTAGACTCGGCGCCGGATATTTTTCTCGTCGTATTTCTCCACCGGACCCGTCCCCGAGGGCTCGGCGCGTTGCGCCAGCACCTCTGCCACCAATTCATCCGCCACCTCGTTGTAGTTGGTGCGGCCTTTCTCCTCCACTTTCCGACACACCTGAAGACTGAAGTGCCGCAAGCCCTTGGAAGACTTATCCGCTGAGCCGGGGGTAGCGGCCCCCGCGCCGCATTTGCTGCCGCCCACTGTGGGGCGGACTGGTGTCTTACGCATGCGGCCGTTGACAAGAGGAGCTTGAGATCTGGGATGCTGGCTCAGTTCCTCCCACGCATTTGCCCCTGGGTCGCCCTCCCCTTCTCCTCCTCCTCCTCCTCTTCCACCAAACGCCTCCTCAGCCTTCCTCTTCGACCCTCCCGCCTCAGCTCCTCCATTGCCGACGTACCCCATACTGTCCATGATCAAAGGCACCGTAGATTTCTTCGCATCTTCCACCCCGTTTCCAGCATCCTCCCCCGGACCCGGCCATCCCAACCTCCTTCCTCCTGCCCCTGCCCTGGAGGTAGGAAGGACAGGGGTGGAGGTTTCGCCTCCCGCGTTCACATCGAAGGAAGCCGTGTCAGCCATCAAGCTGGCAATTTCTTCCGTCGAAAATGGGTTGTCGAAGGGCGAAGAAGCCCCCGTGACCTGGGCTGAGAGGTGCGAGGCCGCTGGGAGGTGCTGGGATCTGCCCGTGAAATGAGACTGGGAGGCAGTGGGAGCCGCGGATGGCGGAGAGGAAGCTCTATCTCCATTGTTACCAGCGGCAACGGCCTGAGCCAGGGCCCTCTCTTGCTCTCGCTTCGTTAACTTAGGCATTTTTCTGAGAGAGGAAGCGTCGAGCCAACTACTCTGCCTCGCTGGTAGGAACAAAGCCGGTCCAAGGGAAGAAGCTGAGGCAATGCTGCGCTTGTGAGGATTTAGGAGACAAGGAAAAGTACTTGAATGAATGTGCCATATGACAGTGGGAGCCTATCTTCGTAATATACCGAGCCTGCGGGACAGGGCTGTGGAACCAGCGCTCACTGTGTTCCTGCCTTGCAATGGCGCCGGTTGCGACCAGATGCTCCATAATGCGGGGGTCTTAAGTCATAGGACAGGGCAGGAATCTTCAACAAAGAATATGATCAAACAGACTGTACGGTCGCTGTGGAGGCATGCGCCATAATTCCTTCATGATAAACACGGAAAAGGTTTGGGGGCGGAGGCAGGGTTCTCCGCCCTAGGCGGAGAATGCTTCGTCAAGTGGGAGGCTCTGTGGACTTATAAGAACCAATCCGAGCCACCAGCGACACGGGAAAAATGCTGCCGAGGCCCACACAGTAGCTTTGGCATGGTATTGGGGGCGTTAGGCTCGAGGCGACACGGGAACGTACAGAAAAAATGTCGGACGCAGGGTTTGGAAGCGGGCAGGGAAATGCTCGCCTTCGTCGCCGGAGGGGCTGACAAGGAGCTCGCGCTCGGCTAGGAAGATCCCTCACTCGACCGCGGCCACGAGCAGTCACGTTGTGCTCGTGGCACCGCTTTGAGAGACGATCACGGGCATACTATCCTTCAATTCCTGTCTGCCTGGCATGCATGTACCAAAGGTACGAGACTCGCACCGGGCTGGTCCTCCTCTTCCTTCTTCGTGAGCTGAACATTTCATGTGAGGGAGACTTAACACGCCATTCTCTCGAGATTTCTCCGTGCCAAGCCGCGCGCCTGGGGCATGGTGGCTTGAATTTTGACTTCTTCTTGCTGGCAGGTGAGGTGGTCAGAGGAGGTGTTGTCTTAAACCGAGGGGGCTCTGGGATGTGTAGTTTACCTTCCACCTGATAGTGCGTGTGTTTCAGAGAAGAAGGGTTGCTCTCACGGGAACTACATCACCATTAACCACTGCTCTCCTTTCCTACCCTTCAACCACAGCAACAGAAAGTAATCACGTGCAACCAAATGCCCTTTTACATGTGTTTCGAGGGCTGGGCGCGTGGTGTTCAGGTTTATCACATTTCCCCAGAGACAGCAAGGATATGCAGGGCGCGTACTCGCTTGGTTCGCGCGGGCGCACGTCCTTTGCAGGCCTTGTGTCGTTGTCCAGACCCGCACGAGGCATCAAGGACATATTTATTTGTGTGGCTGAGCAGATGCTCAAATGTTGTCACGTTCTGACCCTTTTCGGGGTTGGCTATGCCTGGTTCTGACGCCACTCGCCTCTCTCATCGCAATCTTTGCCATCCGTCTCACACTGCACCGTGCGGGAAAATCTCACACTCTGCTCCTACCCTTTGTGTTGTTGGCACAGGTGTGCGGCCAGGGAGCCACGCGAGAAGCCTCCTGCCTCCATCGACTGAGCCCCCCTTATTCGGGTCGATTTCATCCTTTCCAAGGAGCCTCTTTGAGTTGTTCATTTGTTGCACTAGCTTTGAAAACAATATCTGAGCATCATGAGCAGCAAGGTTAAAAAGGTAATGACCCAGCCGATCTCGGTGATCTTCAGGATGTTGCAAGGGAAACAACGGCTGCAGGTCTGGCTCTACGAGCAGACGAGTGTGCGCATGGAGGGGAAGCTGATCGGCTTCGACGAGTACATGAACGTGGTGTTGGACGAGGCAGAGGAGGTGGACAGCAAGAAGGGGACACGGAAGGCTTTGGGCAGGATTTTGTTGAAGGGCGACGCCATCACATTGATCCAACATGCCCCCAAGGACTAGGAGGAGGGGAAGGCCGTCGGGAAGCAGACAGGGAGGAAAAGCAGGCGGGAACGGTAGCGGGAGTGAGCGCAAAGGATGGAGAGGGTTCATTGAATGGTAAGAATGGGGAGCGAGGGGTGAGAGATTGGATGCGTTCGAAAAACGCGAGGGCCCGAGAGGGCCGCCAGGCTCCCTCGTCCATGGTCGCTTGTCGCGCATGGAGGCGAGGGGGTTGGACGGCGAGGAGAAATTCTTTAGGGGACAGGTAATGTGGAATGCGAGGCATTGAGCAGGGCATAGCACCAACAACAGCACCAACGACAGCACCAGTGTACAAAAGTCGCGGCTGGGAGGGACGATGAGCGGCCCCTTTCTCCCCTCAGTCGATCACTTGAGATATGACAAAGGGACGAGCCGGCGGAGAACAGTGGATATGGCGGGAATGGCGGTCGACGGGGAACAAGGAAATGACTCCCCGTATCCTCAATTCAGGACGGGGGTCTTTTGATAATTTCATTTTGAAGAGGCACGTATGGAAATATTTTTACGGTTTGAAAATAGACTTGACAATGGATAAGTGGAAAGCAAAGGGCCACGGGAGGGGATGGGGGGTGGGAGAGTTGCGGTGGAGAAGTATGTACGCCTCAGGCATGTTTGAGACGTGCGGAGGAGCGTGCTCTCGAAGGGAAGATGGCGCATATTCTCGGATCAAATTGTTATAGGGAGGATGAAACGAAGCCTTGGACGGACAGGATGGCGACGGAGGGGAGCTGTTGGGGGAGGGAGGGTGGTAGAAGGGGAGGAAAGCATGGGAACAATGGGTTCGGGCCGACGGAGGGCTAGGGATCGGTCAAGAATACTAAGGGAGGGGGACAATGGCTTAACGAAAACGACGGTATAACCGCACTCGCCCAGCTTGTGTCACGCTTGCTTTTATCTGTATCTGTTATCCCGCGCCGTCAAAGTCCCCTCGGCAAGGCGGCTGCCTCTCCTTCATGGCTAGCCATGCCTACCATGCCTTCCCCTGTCTAAGCCCCTGCGCTCTGAATCCGTTTCTGGGCGTCATCACGACGTCAGGGTGAAGGGAATGAAGACGAACCGAGCCGAGAGACCTGGATGAGGATAGGGGTAGATGCCAGACTCGGGGGGTCTCGCAACGCAAACAGATGTGCGATACTTGCATGAATTTCTGCTTTGTTAAAATGTTTAAATGGCTACTACTTTACATCCCTAGTCATCCCTCCCCGTCTCTCTCCCCCTTTCCTACACGTCTTCCTCCTCCATTAGCCAGGGGTGCCGCAACGCCGCGTCCAGACTCACGCGGTCCTGCGGGTCAGGAACCAGCAAGGCGCTGACAAAGGAGCGCGCCTCAACCGAGACAGGATATGGGAACGTCAATGCACCCTCATAAGCAGCGATCCGGGCATAAACCTCCTCTCGCCCTTTCTTCATATCTCCGTCCTCGGTAGCTGCTGCTACTGCCGCTGCTGCTGTCACACCGACCCCTTTGCCACCGGCCCCTCCTTCCCGTCCCTCGCCCCTATCCATCGACACAGCCCCCCTGTTCTCCCCCTCGGGCACATAAAAGGGTGTCTTCCCTTGCAACAGCTCGTAGGCCAAGATCCCAAGCGCCCAAACGTCCACGGTGCGGTCGTAGGGCTTGCCCGCTACCATTTCGGGAGAGAGGTATTCGGCCGTCCCGCATAAGGTCTGACGCCAGTGCTGGTCTGGGGGGGTAGCATGGACTGCCCACCCGAAGTCACAGAGTTTGAGGACGTGGTCCGCGGGTAAGACGCCTGCCGCGCCCACGCCCGTGCTTCCACTCGAACGTCGGCCATGGCTACTGGCTGTGGCTGGGGCGGCGGAGGGAGGGAGATCGCCGGCAAGGAGGAGGTTCTCGGGCTTGATGTCACGGTGGATCACGTGGCAGGCGTGCAGGTACTGAACGGCCAGGGCAACCTGACGCATGTACTGGGCTGCCAGGCTTTCTTCCAGTCTGTTCTCCGGGAGCGCCTTCAAATGCTTGTAGAGCTCCCCCCCCGAGGCCCACTCCAGCACCAGAAAGCAAGACTTGGGGTCGTGGAAGTAGCCGTACAGGCGGAGGATGTGGGGGTGGCGGAGACGGATTTGGATCTCCACCTCCCGACGCAGAAGATTAAATGACTTGCCGCCTGTCAAGGAATTCTTGAAGATGACTTTGAGCGCGACCGACTTGCTCGTGCGAGATTCCCGGGCTAGGTAGACGTTGCCAAATTTTCCCCGGCCGAGGGGCCTCCCCACAACAAAATCGCTCGCGCTCCATTTCATCGAGGATATAGACGAGTCAGGGCCCTGGCCTAGGTTGGAACCTGACATTCGGCGGGCGTGGCTCTCTGTCGCGGTGGTCGTGGGTGTCTTCAAGGTACTGCTTCGTCGGCCGCTTCCTCCATTATGGTTCTGATTTACCCCCAGGACGGTAGTCTGAGGGTATTGAGGCCCTATCACTGATTTCACTACAGCTGTTTGAGTTGTGGCGTTCTCTGCCATTATATTCGCTGTGGGAATGCCAAGAGGTAAGCGCGACCGTCGTTTCTGTTGGGACTGGGGCGTGGTCTGGCGCAGGGGAGGACCAAGCAACGCGCCACTACCACTTCTGCGCCGCGTTATCGAGGATGACGTTGATAACATTGACTCAGTCCCGTCGTCTTGAGCAAGATTGCCACAGTTCTGAGAGGGGAAAAAATCAAGGACGTGCTTTGCTCGATTCCCCTTCGCGTGGAAGTGTTTGGCGCATGGCAGGCAGTATATCAAGTCACAGTCTTCACAGCGCATTGCGGCCCGCATCTCTTCGCATTCTTCGCATATGCTTGTCATCCTTGGACCTTGGCCCTATGCAAAACTGAGGATCGTGTGTTTATGGTTGGGAGTCGGTCGATGTAGGAGGGTTAAGGTTTCGGGGCTCGCTGATGATCGCTCGAAGCACTTCAAGAACTCGCCCCTGCCATATGAAAGCCAACACTCTCATCCAGGGCCCCGAGCATGTTGCAGACCGTGGCCAGGAATGCGTGCGTGGATGTCATGTAATTGTGTGGGCTCTAGGAATCGAAAAAAGAGAGACTGGATCGCAGGACGCGGTAACGCCCCAAGCAGACACGATCATGGAGACGACCTCGATCTCCTCGTCTTCTCTTTCCCTCTCTCCCTTGCCATTTTGTCCTTAGGCTATGCTCCCCTATGTTTCCCGAGTTAAATCCATTTACTTTTTGATAGAAAGCCGTTGCACCGCATGGAGCGGTATTAGAAGTGGCACAGCGCAAGTTGAGCTAGTTTTTCTTCTCCTTCCTCTATTTCGTCCATCCCACGGCTTACGCTTTCATACTTTCTTGCTACAGCTTTTCATCGAAGTGTCATGATACGCTTCTCTTTCCGTCACCTTGAGGCCATCTTAATAAGTAGGTGTAGTGCACATTTCCGCCGCCCGACTCAAGGCTTTTCTTCCTCTCTATGGAAGTCCCCTGTATCCTCTCGTTTCTCCTCCACGAGCTCCATGCCGTCAAGCCACCCACGCCATCAAATCCTTGTCATTGGTGCCGGGCGTATGGGAACTATTCGAGCGGCCGCTTTCTATGGCTCCCGGACCTCTATGCTCGCCGGCATTGTCGATGCTGACGAGGCGAAAGCAGCCGAGCTCGGACGACAATATCACGCACCTGCCTTCTCAAACCTCTCTACCGCCCTTCGCGCCCTCCCTAACGTGCGAGCAGTTTGGATCTGTACGCCGACGCCTTTGCACACTGAGAGCATCAAAGAGGCGATGGAAGCGGGTCTCGCTGTGGGGATTGAGAAACCCGTAGCCATCCAGACCGACGACATACGCCTATGTTACCAGTGGGCCGCCGAGAAAAACGTCCCGCTCTACTGCAGCTTTCAGCGGAGGATAGACCCTAGCTACGTGCAGCTCCTTCAAACCGTGAAAGAAGGAAAGATAGGAGACATCCGATCCGTCCGGGCGGTATTCCGGGACCATCCCGTTCCTTCCCTGGAGTTCTTGAGGCTGGGAGGGGACATCTTCCACGACTTGGTGGTGGGTGCGCTAAGAGGGGGAGAAAATGGGGAGGGAAAGCTAAGGGGAGCAGAATGAGCCTTACATGTTAGAGACCCACTCGCTTCCTCCTCCTACCCCTCCCCTCCTCTACATCGCAGGTGCACGACGCCGACTTCATCATGCACCTACTTCAAGAAACGCCATCTTCCGTCTACGCCACTGGGAGTGCCTTTCACCCCTCGCTCCGCGCCCACCGCATCATTGACACCGCACACTGCCTCCTTCATTTCCCCTCCGGCGTCCTCGCGAGCATTGAATTGAGTCGTTCTTCGCCCTACGGGTACGACCAACGCATAGAGGTGTGCGGGACTGAAGGTATGTTGTATATAAAAAACGAACTGAACACGCACGTCGTCTCTGTCACGGCGGCGGGGGGCATCGCGCATGCCAATCCTGTGAATTCTTTCCCTGAGCGCTTTGCTCGTGCCTACGTCATGGAGGTGGAAGACTTCGGAAAGATATTGAACGGGAAGAGCGCACCAACCATAACGTGTGAGGACAGTATAAATAGCACGCGTGTTGCGCAGGCTTGCGGGCGGTCCGTCATAGATGGAAGGCCCGTACCCTTGTGAGGCAAAAAGGACGGCAAGGAAAAGAAAAGAAAGAAAGAAAAGGACATTCATAGCATAGTTTGAAGTTATAATTATTCGCAATCTGTTTGCAGCCGACAGATCTTTTTATTTCGTTGGGCAGGAGGTGAAGGGATGTCGAGCACCAGTCCAGCTAGTATCTATCCTATAAGTCAATCACGCTGTGACAAAAATTTCTCGCACGAAACCTGTCGATAAACAAAACTTTAAAAGCACAGTTCATCGTCATGCAGAGTAATAACTCTTCCGCGTCGATCAATTTATCAATCTCTGTCATTTTCGCGCTTTTCCTTGCAAAAAGCAAGAAAAGCGACCCGGATGAGGATAACATGTCCTGCGCCGGTAGCGTGACATTGCCTGTCTCTCATTTTACACGTACTGAAAGCATAATGCACGCGCACACCAATATTCTTCGTGTACGGAGATGAAGAGACGCGACACGTAAGATCACGTGAAGGCGAGCACGGTTGCCAATGGCAGACGCGCTAGTCTCCATTATCGCGTTGTTCGGTAGCTTGCTGCATGTCTTCAGTGGCACCATATCCACTCTGCCTCGTCTTCTACACGAGGGCCACATCGGTGCAAGTTCGAAACATCATTTCTCAATCTTCAGATCCTTTCCAGAAACGGTGCTCAGGCGGGGAAGTGAAGGTTTTCTACACTAGTGGCTACCCCAATTCTCCCCGACTGTCGCAAACGGTCCTTCGTTGCGCACGCACCGCGCACTACCTCTGAAATTCGACAACCGAAGTTCAATTTCATTTCTTACTGCTTTCTCATTATCTCACCAAAGGCCTAGCTTCTATGTCGCGGAAACGAGCCTCAGGAGGCGGTCGATCGGAGGAGGAGATCCAATTTGACGCAACAGAGGAGGTCGAGTTCACCGTCACCAAGGATGTAGCTGTCAAACCCACATTTGAGGCGATGGGCCTACGTGAAGAGCTCCTACGAGGTGCGTTGGCGTGAAGATACTTTTTGAAAGCTTCGGGGGGGGGGTCGTGTTGGTCTTTATCATAGGAGGTTCAGGAGATGGAAGAGAAAGGAGATAGAGGTCCGGTTGTCGGAAAGATACAAAGGAGTGGCATTATACGGTGTAACGTTGCTCCCACGGCAATCTATCACGCATTGCGTGCAGGTATTTTTATGACAAATACCGGATGTCTCTGCGTGATTGACAAGAAAGGCACGCACCTGTCCGCCTCGAATCCTCCTTTCTCCCTTCACCAGGTATCTACGACTACGGTTTCGAAAAGCCGTCTGCCATCCAACAACGGGCCGTCTTGCCCATTATCAAAGGCCACGACGTGATCGCTCAGTCCCAGTCGGGTACGGGGAAGACCGCGGTCTTCTCCATGGGCATCCTCCAGCGCCTGGACACAAGCAGCAACGACACGCAGGCCCTGGTCCTGTCCCCGACCCGGGAATTGGCCGAGCAGACGCAGAAAGTCATCCTATCCCTGGGTGACTACATGAACGTGCAATGCCACGCCTGCATCGGAGGGAAGAGCATCGGGGAGGACATCCGCCGCCTAGACTACGGCGTGCAAGTGGTGAGCGGGACGCCGGGCCGGGTCTTTGACATGATCCGACGGCGGAACTTGAAGACAAAATCCTTGAAGATGCTTGTGATCGACGAGGCGGACGAGATGCTGAACAAAGGCTTTAAGGAGCAGATCTACGACATCTACCGGTACCTCCCTCCGACCACGCAGGTGGTGCTGATCAGCGCCACCCTGCCTCAGGAGGTACTGGACATGACCAAGAAGTTCATGAACGAGCCCATCAAGGTCCTGGTGAAGCGTGACGAGCTCACGTTGGAGGGGATCAAGCAGTTTTTCGTGGCGGTGGAGAAGGAGGAGTGGAAGTTCGACACCTTGTGCGATTTGTACGACACACTCACCATCACGCAGGCCGTCATCTTTTGCAACACCCGGAAGAAGGTGGGCAGGCGGGATATTGGGGACGTCCTTCGCATCTTTGTGTGTGCATTTGATTCTCGCAACACTGCTTGACGAGAGGGGCTTGGATCTGCCACTTCAGGCGGTCAGCAAAGCTCATTCCCGGGTCCTCATTTCAGACCGGCTTGGGACTATTGGTCCGTGCACGCCAACGCCCGCTTCCTGCCTCACGACAAATGCTCCCTGTTCCCTTGTTTTTGATCCACGGCACAGGTGGACTGGCTGCGCAACAAGATGGTGGAGGCGAACTTCACGGTCTCGGCCATGCATGGCGACATGCCGCAGAAAGAGCGCGAGGCTATCATGGAGGAGTTCCGGTCGGGGGCGACCCGGGTGCTGATCGCCACGGACGTCTGGGGCCGGGGTCTGGACGTGCAGCAGGTGGGTGGGGGGGCTGGCTTGATGCCGTGGTCGGGGACTGGGGTGTGTCGTCTCCCGCGCGCCTGGTCTGTCGTGGGGTCACACATTGAGTGGATGCAGGCGAGCTCCCTGCCCGTGGTGGGGATGCGGCCTTTGGCATGGACTACCTGCCTTGAGGGTCTCTGCCCTAATTGGGGTCTGGTGTGGGTCGGGCAGGGGAGGAGAGAAGGTTTCCAGGCCCGCGTGCTGGGACTTTTATTCCCACCGATTTAATTTGAGAGCGTCGCAGGCAGTCGCCTCAACAGGCGCGCGCGTACGATACTTGACTGTCACGAGACGCGCCCATCGTCTAGGCAATACGTCTTTTTGCCTCATTCTTTTTTGTCCGCTCGCCCCCGTCCTCGGTCCCTGCCACACGGTCGCGTTGACAGGTCTCGCTCGTCATCAACTACGACCTGCCCAACAACAGGGAGCTCTACATCCATCGGATCGGCCGGTCTGGGCGCTTTGGGCGGAAGGGCGTGGCGATCAACTTCGTCAGGAACGACGACATCTCCATCCTGCGCGACATCGAACAGTACTACTCAACTCAGATCGATGAGATGCCCATGTCCGTCCACGACCTTGTCTGAGAGGGTGGCTCGAGAGGGAGAGGGGTGTGTCATATGAGGGCGGGGGGGAATTCGTGTGTGAAAGGAAAGCATGAGTCGATAAAGGGGGGGGTGAAGCGAGACAAAGAAGAAACGGGGGTTGATAGCGCTAATCCAAAGCGTCGTCTCAGCTTTCTTTTCTCGCGACGCCAACCTCTCATCTCCCCTCCCCGAGAAGCCAGTCCCTGTCAAATTTACACACGTCTTCGTACTCCACGCCCTCTAACACCACCTCCCTTCCCCCCTCTCGCAGCCGCACGCGGCAAGCGTACCTCTCCTCGTCGAGCCCCATCAACACCCCCTCCTTCCCCCTTCCCCGCCCATTCAGCACCTTCACCTGTCCTCCTGGCGCAGGAATCACTGTCTCCAGCTCCTCCTGATCGATGCGCACCCGCCCTCCCTCTCCATCTCCTAGGAGACACAGCTCCGCAACAAAGCCTCCTTCTAGAAGCTTCTCCACTCGTCCCTTCTTTTTGTAGAACCTCCCACCCCCCAACCTCTTGTTGATGATCTTGACGACGATACCGCGCGTCAGCCACTGCTCTGTTCGCTCTCCCTCTTCCCCTCCTTCCTCCTTCTTGCGTGCTCTTTCCTCGGCAGCCTTACGCGCCGCATCCTGCTCCATAAGCTTCTCCATCTCACTCTTCTTCCCTCCTCCTTTCTCTAGTCCACCTTGTCCACCGACCGCCTTCTTCTTAATCATCCCCAGGCCATCGTCTTCCTCCTCCCTTTCAAACACATTCACTCGCGCCCGTTTAATTCCCCCTCCTCCAGAGTCTCCGTGCACTCCGATCACAATCTTGCTCTCCCCGTCTCCCCTTTTCAACTCTCTACTTGCCTCTGCCCCCTTCTCTTCGCCCTTCCCAGTAGCAGCCGCTGCTGCCGCCGCCGCGCGCGCGGCCATCAACCGTTGCTGACGAACCTCCTCCTCCACCTCCTCCTTGCGCGCCTTCTCCAACTCCTCCCTCCTCAACAAATACTCCCGATCGATCCATTGAACGAACCAGCCCTTCTCCGTCTCGTCCACCAGGCAAATGCCCTTCTTGCCCAGATATTTGACGAAAGTGGTCAGGGAATCCCACTTGGTAGCGTTCATGTGGATGTGCGTTTTGTTGCATATCAATTCCTGATAGACTTGATTGGCTGGTACCCGCTTGGTCCCATGGAGACGCGACAGGGCCTCCAGGTAGCTCTCCTCGAACTCCTGGCTGAATTTCTCCATCACCTGTACGGTTTCAAAGAAGGTATGTGAGACGAAAAGAACGGGCACGACTAAACAAAAGGGGCAGGGAAGACAGTGTGATAACAGAACCCGAAAGCCGGAGCTTGCCTGTGTAGGATTTTCTGCGTACACCCGCATTTGCCGCAAGTGACTCTCAGACATAGTATGGCACTTAAATCCGTTCTCATCCCGGCATTGCTTCTCGCACATCTGGCAATACCATCGCAGGCGTTGTAGGCCCTTGGCTTTGGCTTTATTGGCGATAGCCTTGGGGGTACCAGCCGCTGCTTTTGGCATGGGTTTGGTGGAATCACGACGTAACTTAGCTGTTGTGCAGCTGATGCAAATTGTATGGAGATTGGAAAGTAAGTGAGAATCATCGTGGATCCGTTCAAAGGGCATTGGAAAGAGCTGCCGTGAGAAACTTGTAGAGATAGACTTGATGTGACACAACATCTGGAAACACGCTGCTGTAGAATTTCAGTGACACACCGTATCTAACGTGGAAACGATACGTTCTCACACGAAGAAATTCCCCGTGAGCCCAATGCATGAAAGGGGGTTCTTGGAGGGGATTGCTTAGTGCCTGATGGGTGATGGCGTCATGCATGTGATGCAAAGTGCCCCCTCGTTTTCAAGCCGGGCGCATGGGACTGGCACGTCCTAACGAGAACAGTGTGGTACAGGGTATCACCCCGTCGATTGACCAACGCTTGAGTCCCTCTATAGAATATGCGCCCATGAAATGTGCCCTTTAATCTTTTCAAGCGCTTCCTCCCCTCAACACTGGCCACGATGGTCGTCCTGCCGCTCCCTGAGAGGACCAGGCTTTTCGACAAGCTTTCATCAGAAAAACGACGAGCCCATGGCATGGATTTATGCTAAAGTGGTGTCCTATATGGCTTTGCCTGTACGTTTAGTTTTTGATGTCAACCCGATATTCGACATTTAAATTTTTATAGTTGTGGGCCATGCGTTCTTTTCATTCTTCGCCCAACTTTCACTCCGGATCTCATTGTCTAAAACCCTCATATGGCGCGATATACAGGCGATGTCCTCCTCAAATCCTTCGTCTTCCCACTACTATGTGGCTGTGCCGGCAGATGGGACCAAAAGCACCACTTCCACCTCCACTGCCACAACGGCAGCTGCTTCTTCCTCACCCGCGACTCGTGTTCTCCGACCCAAACGCCGTTGTTTCAGCCTAAGCAGGGCATTTATCCTCCTTCTTCTCCTCGGCCTTTTGCTCTTTTTCCTTGTACCCCGACGTCCAATCGTGCGCTACCAAAGCTCCACCCTTTCTCTGGATGAGAGCACCTCCAGCGTCACGTTGTCGCAGCTATTTTCCTACTACAATCCCAACTACTACACCGTGTACGTTTTATGCAGCTTGATCTCAGCATTTCGCCTTTATGAAGTCTCTCAGCTTTGTCTGAATCTTGAACGGATTTTCGGGGACAATAAACGTTATTTTTTTGGTGTCTTAAGCTCTCTTCCTTACCCCTTGTCAGGCAATGGAACAACCTGCACATTCAGGTGGAAGATCAAGAAAGTGCGACACCGCTTGGGTATGGCTGGCACAATGCCACTTTCCCCGTTCGGGCCCTTTCTTCCCGCTCTTCGGCTGTGAATATCACCATCACCGCTGCGTTCTCCGAGCTTGCGCCTCTGATAAAAGCACAGTGCGCGGAGAAAAACTACGTCATTTTAGCGTCGTACGGTAAGAAGGGGGAATTGTTAAGAATCCGAAGGAGATCGGAGGATGGGCGCGGGGGGTGGAGGGAAGTCGGGGCGGTGAAAAGCGTGAAAGTTTGTCGTTGTTACACGTGCTGTTTGGAAGGTCTAGACGATCGATCGACCTGGCTTCCTTTCCGCATTCTCGTACAAAAGGGACCGTCAATGCATGGATTTGGAGTCAAAATTTGGGGGCGATTCGTATCGGCCCCTTCACCGAAGTTATCGATTGCGGGGGGGCAGCCACCATGCAGTACAAACGCAAAGTACAGGACATACGACAGCAGAAAAAGCAAGAAAGGCATCAGGAAAGGCTGCTACCTCGATGGTTGTAATAAGTATCCTAATTTTTGGGATCTAGTGTGTTGTTTGTCCATAGTTTTTGTAAATACATTGCTCATTGTACGGATCGGTGAACTGTCGAACGACAATCAAGCAGCTAGACGTATTTACTCGCGGGAGTCTTGATCTGATTCTTTAAAGGGAATAATCTGTTATTGCTGCCGCATATATTATTACGGTGACTTAGGTATTGCTTTGAAAGTCTGATGGAATGTGACCATGGCAGGAGAGATCGTACGGATCGATTCCTTGGCTCGGTCGGAGAACACAGGCAGCCTCTGGGGGGAAGACAAAGATGGTTTGTTAAATCTCGCTGATCAATACGAACACTCAAGACCTGTGACGGATCCTCATGATATTTCATTGTAGACCTTATGTCAGGGTCTGAGACTAATATAAGGATAGAACAAGGGATTTCGGGCCCTTCTTCCGGTGGGAATCGACGTTAACCTCCCCCCCCCTCTCCTGTGCCTAGTCCATGGAGCCTGCGACCAAACATGTCTCTCTTGCAGCTTCATCGATCACGAACGCATGTGATATGCCGTTATCAATCCAGCATGAGCCCATTGAAGAGCAGGGAACGGACATAGAACTGCATGACCAGCAGCAAAAGGAAGCTTTATGCTTCGCCATTCTCGAGCATTTCCCCACTATGGTCTTTGCAAAAGATGCCGACCCCCGTACGCGAATGGACGATCAAACTGGCTTTCGTTACGTCTATTTTAATGCCCTCATGGACCATGCCAGTGGATTCAATCGTTTGGACATGATTGGGCAAAACGCCCTCAACCATTTCAATTCCGTCGATGCCAGGCAGTATTTCTTGGACGACCATCGTGTTATGGCATTGTCGTCTCAGGACCCCGACGCCGTTCTTGATTTCTATGAACCCTGGCAAGTCCCCTCCGGCAAGCATGTCAACCACACCCGAAAGCGAAATTTGCAGGATGCCTTCATGCTGGGAACTTTTCTGATAGTGGACGAGGTGCATACAGGTAAAGAAGGGAGGCGGCGCCGACAGGCCCTACCACCTCTTTCGACTCCTCCACCTAGCCCTAGTGACTCCTTTTTCAGCCGTGCCTTCGACGATTTACCGGTTCCTGTTCTCGTCATCACAAGCCGGGCAAGGCGCGCATCCTCTTCTTCCAGCTCCCTCGCTCCTCCCCCCTCGACGTCGACAGGCCTGATGAAAAATCGGTTGTTCTGTCATTTCTTTGGTCCTGAAGCTGCCCATGTGTCAAGGGCGGAATGCCTGGATACTTTAGTTACCTCTCACCTCTTAGGCCTGAATCACCTGGCAGAGCCAGGACTCATCCTCGAGTGGAGTAACGTGGCTCTCGGAGAGAGGGAGGTGGAAGACAAAGCTTCGGCAAGGGGTGCGAAGGGAGGAAAGGGAGGTCTGTGGCACATCATGCAGCGGCGCTTAGGGGACGCCGAATTGGGCAAGGAAGGGGTTATGGTGTCAGCGGACGGCTTGGTTCTGGTGTATGTCCTCTGGCCTCAGGGCGACGAGGGCCAGGCGTCTCTGGCTCGGGTGACATCTTAAGCTCGGGCAAGGAATACTTCCGCGGGCAGTTCTATTCTTTCTCTCAATCTTGTTTCAGGATGTATTGTGTTTTACGCAGACTTGCGACGTACCAGGCGCCACATGCGAAACTTGGCCGTCAAGCCCTCTCTTCCCCCTCCTTTCTTCCCCTCTCCCACTCCTCTCCCCCGAGCAATTCTCGCATCAGACACGCCCCTGCCTGCCCTGACTTTCTCTGCGCCTCCCTCACCGCCTCGGCGAAGCACACGCACTGGTCCTCCGTGAAAAGCTGTCGATAATCGCCCACCGCCCCCTTGCGCATGAACCGAAAGCTCCGGTCCCTCCAGATCACGCTGCGTGGTTCGTAAACTCTTCGGTTTGTTGCCATATATTCGAAGGAGCATTTCTCCCGCACTGCCTCCAACACCTCCTCCCCCTTTTCCCCTATCCTGCCGCCCACGTCGATGCCGCAGTGCCGGGCGATACGCTTCAGCTCCCCCGTCAGGTCCGCCTTCAAATCCTCGTACCGCACCACTAAGACACGGGCGTTCCTCCCCCGCCCCCTCTCCCGCTCCCTCCCCATCCAGGCCGCCACGTGGTCCGTCCACCGCCCGTAGGCCAGTCGCCCCTCCAACCATTCCTGGAAGAAGATTGCGAAGTCTCCTTCAAAGCCGCCGTCCTCCTTCGCCATGCTCTTCATGTGGTGGAAAAACGACACGCAAGCGTCCCGCCCGTCACGGACCAAGTACAGGTAGCAGGGCGAGTCCTCTTCCCTCTCTATTCCCTCTGCCCCCCCCCCCTTTCCTCGTCTCCAGTGCCGGGCAGCATGCCCCACAGTAAGTGTGTGTTGAAGATGCGCCGCCCCAGGCGTGCGTGCATGGCCTCATATCTGGCAGCCAGTCCCTCTCCATCCCAGGTCCTATCCGCCTCGTAAAAAGGAGCTACGTCACTGATGTGCTCGATAGACAGATCGACTCTATCTACATCCTTCTGCGTGTCAACCACTTCTAAGGCTGACTCCACGCAGGATCGGCTTCCTCCATAGCTGCGCACATTGGACTTTCCTTCATTCTCCCCGTGCTCCGTCCTCCTCTTGTTGAGTCGATCTTTCGTCGCAACGTCGGCCGCAGCGGCCAGAAGCTGGTATACAATATTTTGTGTCCACGTCGTCCCGCTTTTGGGATACGACGCGATGAAGATGTCGCAAGATTTGCAGGGAAATGACTTGCATTTCCGAAGCGTGGCGTCGGAGGTGATAGGAAGGAGAGGAAAGGCCGGTGGGACGGGAGGTAAAAAGGGAGAGGCGTTCATGGCGGGCGGCAACAGAATGGGGGGTAAATCGTGCAAAGGCTCTAACTTTTTTGCATGACGTCTGTGGTAAATATATGCGGTATGATATGTTTTCATGGTTGCAAAAGGTTGAGGCAAGAAAAGGGGGGGGAGGTCGCGAGCCCGTGCGAGTACCCCCGACCTGTGGGTGATGGCCACACCTAGTGTCTTCCAGTGGCCCAGTCATGTGGTGATTTTCGTGCTTGCGACTGTCAAAATCACAAAAATGTAGTGGGGGGTCTGTCTGTCCTTCGAGTGGCATGATCGCAGTTTGCGTCTCGGGCGCATAAGGCGAATTACCAGAAGCATTAATTCCTTGCCTCAGCCCGAGCTCTGTTAACCCTTTGTTCCCGTATCGTCTCGCGATAGCCTTTGAGTTCGATCAGCAAAAATCCAAGCACCAGACGCCGTCTCGGCTCAGTAGGGTATTCTTGGCATGCTTTCAGGCAAAGCCGCAACTGGGAGATTTGGTGTTTTCCGATGTATAGACCCTCGCTCAAACTTGCTGGAAAAGAAACAAGCGACTTCGCCTCTCTTCTTCTTTCAGGCTTCCTCCCTCAGCACCATACAGGGGGCCCTCTATGCTTACTGACCACTCCCGCTCTCCCACATCCTCCTGATCTACCCGTAGGCAGGCATAGATCTCGAACCTGGGCTTTTTAGCGCGTGGGAGCCGGTGACAGATGACCGAGTACATTCAGACCGCCATCGCCGCTAAGCCGGCCCTGCACGAGCCTTTGAGCAATTTGGGGGACCTGCACGCCCGCAAACTCTGGCACCAACTCACAGTTGCCCTCCTGTCTTTTCTCAAAGACACGAATTATGTCCAGCAAGTTGACTTGCGCGCGCTTTACCAAAATTTTATCGTCAAATTTGAGGCTAAATTGAACCCCCTCCGTCTGGCCGAAGTGGCAGCCACTCTGTCGAAAGCCCTTCTTCCTGATGTGGACGCCGCTCGCGATTTTCTCCAGCAGTTTGAGGAGAAACGAGAACGCTACGGTTCGGAAGCTGCCCTGTTCATAGATATGGAGATTGTCTCGCTAAAGCTGCGCCAAGGGGATGTGAGGGAGGTGGAACCCAACCTGAAAGCTGCCAAGCTGGTGTTGGAGGGACTGACCGGAGCAGATGCGATGGTGTATTCTGCCTACTACAGAGCTGCGTCGGAATACCACAAAATGGTGGGCCCTCCCGAAGCCTTCTACAAGAACGCACTCATGTACCTAGCCTACACCCCCGTGGAGAGCCTTACGGCAGAGGAGCAGTCCACCCTGGCCGTCGACATCTCCCTAGCCGCCTTGACCGGGGACGGGGTCTTCAATTTCGGGGAAGTCCTGTCCACGCCCATCCTCTCCGTTCTGGCTCAGGGCGCGCACGCGTGGCTCTCGGAGCTGCTGCACGTCTTCGACGCGGGCGACGTGGACCGGTTCGCGGCCCTGGTGGAGAGGCACCGGGAGGAATACTACTCGCAGCCCGCCCTGGTCAACCGGGAGGAGTTCATCAAGGAGAAGGTAGTCTTGCTTTCGCTCATAAACCTGGTCTTCGAGACCCCGTCCCACGAGCGGACCATCCCTTTCTCCAAAGTGGCCGCCCGGGGACGGATCGGAACAGAGCAGGTGGAGTGGCTGCTGATGCGCGCTATGTCCCTGGGGCTGATCAAGGGGGTCATCGACGAGGTGGCTCAGGACGTGAACGTGTCATGGGTACAGCCTCGGGTCCTGAACCAGGAGCAGATCAAGCAGCTGGCCGTAAGACTGGAGGGATGGGGGGGCAAGGTGCAAGAGACGTTGGGTTTCGTGGAAGAGCAGACGCCCGAGTTGTTTAATTAGCGCAGGGGAGGATAAGGCAGGAGTTGCAATGTTAATGAAGGGTATAAAGGGCCTAAAAAAAGACATTAGGTCGGTGGATTCTAAGAGTGAACGGAAAGGCAGTGGGAAACAAAACTGTCCTCCTCTCCCTTCTGATCGCATTCCGATATAGCCTTCAGCCTCCTTGCCTTGCTTCCGATCTATCAACCCTATCGAATTCCTGGATTTGACTCTTACATATGGGGCAGAATCTATAGAATGCCCAACCCCTGTCTTCCCGCGTTAGCAGACCTATCCTATCCTCGCCCCATGCGTGCCTTACATACCGCATCTCACCCATAGCTCGCATTCTCGCTCCTTTGTCGGCGTTTCCTTCACATGGACAGCACAAACAGGTCGTCCCGCCTCTCCCCCTTCCGGTCCTGTCCTCCAAACACCAGCACTCGCCCGTCGCCGTTCTCCTCCCCGCCTTGCCCTCCCTCCCCCCCTTCTCGGCCCGCCCGAGCCACTACCGCTGTGTGTCCGACCACCACGCCAGGACCCTCCTCCTGCTGCTCCCCGGCCCCTACCTCCGCGCCCGCTGCACGCCACTCCCAGGTCTCCGTGTCGAGGATGAAGGCGTCCTCGAAGAGGGTGGTCTCCTCGCTCGTCTCGTCCTGGGGGTCCCAGCCTCCCTGCACCCAGATGCTTTTGCCGTCCTGGAGGAGGCAGGCCGCGTGGCCCGTCCGCTTCGCCGGTCGGTCACACCCAACCACCATTGGGTGAAACCATTCCCATCCTCGCTCCCTCCCTCCTCCCCTCCCTCCCACCTTCAGGACGTGCACTTTGTCGAAGCATGTCGATCCGTCGTTCCCTCCAAAGTACACGATCATCGTCTGCTTATTCTCTTCCCCCACGTCCCCCGTCATACCTTCCTCCTCCACAGGCAACGATGCTGTAGAGGGAAGCAAGCATGTCGCACCGGCCCCCTCCTTCCCGTTCCTCTTCCCCGCCCTCCCTCCTTCCCCCGCGGCCTGGACAACCACCGCGGTGTGGTAGGACCTGCCAGGGGGGGGATCTCCCGCAATGACGGGCGCCCGCCAGTGCCACCGCTCCACGTCCAGGACGCAGACATTGTTCTGCCATCCTCGGCCCCGGGATCCCCCGAAGACGACGATCTCCTTTCCCCCCCCCACCAGGGAGGCCGTGTGGCCAGAGCGCGCGGAGGGAGGTTTCCCTGTGATCGCGGGTGGGTACCAAAGGAAGAGCTCCGTGTCCAGGACCATGATGTCGTCCAAGACCTCTGCCACGCCCTCTTTGCCGCCCGCGCTCCCCGCCCGCTCCCCCCCAAAGGCCACCATCAGGTTCTTGTCCTCCAGGAACGTGCACGAGTGCCAGGCCCGCGGTACCGAGTCGCAATTGATGGGTTTCTCCCACCGAACCACGATGGCCCTCGCGTCCTCTCCCCCCCCTTCCTCATTCTTCGCCGCTGTCAAGGTACAGACATGCAGGTCCCCGAACGTACAGCCGCCGCCGTCAGCATCGTCGCCTTCCCCTCCGTAGACAACCATCCTGTTAGGGCCTATCCTGGTGGCCGTGTGTCCCCATCGGCCCTGGGGCACTCTACCCGAGGAAGGAGAGGTCAACGCACGCGGCGCAGAGGACGGCATGGAGGGAGGGGCGGGAGCCGCTAGGGAAGTCGCATCAGCGGGCCGCGCTTTCTTGTGGCGGGAGGACGACGAGGAAGCTGTCGGAGGCTTGCGAGCAGCGAGCCCAATGGGACCATCGTAATCATCTAGGGCTTTGTTTTCGTCGCTGTTATCGGGGCGGTTCTCCTTCTCGGCTTTCCCTTTCGCGTGGCCCCTTTTTCGGCCCACGCTCCTCGACGATTTTGGCGGGGCAGAAGGAGGGGACTGAATCGGCGCTTCTCTCAGTTGCTGATCACTGGAGCCCAAGAGGGCATCCATCTCATCTGCCCACGTATCCTTTTCAGCACTTTTGTCGTGATCCTGGCTGGTAACCTCCGACGCCGTCAAAGCTGCTCGCTGTGTTTCGCTTCGTGCTGCCGGCTGCTTTTCTGTTTTCTTTGGGACACTCCTAGATTTAGAAGCAGCGGGTGGACGAGAAGCTGACACCCCTTTGCAGCTCTGGCTTTTAGTGCAAGTCGTTGAGGTCGATTGCTTAATTGACGGTGCTGGAGTTGCCGCCTCGGCTTTTGCGTCCGCCGTCGGGCATCGAAGTACGATTGTACCAGTGTAGTCTTTGAGCGACAAACACAAATGACCGTCCTCCGTGAACTCTACTCCCGGGAGAGGGGATAGTTCTAGGCTGATGCCGTAGAATTTAATCGGGGTAGTCGATGCCATAGCTGCCGGAATCAGGAGAGAAGATTTGCCCCTTTCAATATACGGGAGCACAGGGTGGTTAAAGAGCAAAAATCTACCACGCCTGACCTAAGAGAGAAATCGTCGCTATCAGTTGTCAGATAATAATGCAGGTGAGCGCTGGCGCTTGTAGCTCTCTCCCGAAAGGTTACGGCGCGTGGCGGGGCTCGAGCTCTGTAGCACTCCGGACATGGGGCTAATTTCGTGAAGGGCATTTCCCGCCCTGCGAGTTCCCGCCCGGGGGGGTACGTATGTGCGGTTAGGAGTGGGCATGTACCCTCCGACCTTTTTTTCGACTATCCGGTGTTCCCGTGGGAGGGTGTGTGGGAGGGTGTGTGTGTATGTGTGTACGTTGCATATACAAAGGTGCATGTTTTGTGTGGAGCTGGCTTTTCCGTCTTCTTTATTAGGGGTGCTTTCAAGCTTTCTGCAATCAGTCGTCCGCCATGTTTGCCGTCCTTGCCATGTCTCCATCATGTCGGGTTTCCTTTTTCTTCCTTCCCCAAGCGAACTTGCAGATCTAAAACTCACTTCGTCAAGCTACTATTACTTGACTTCTGAAGTCTTCTCCTTCTGGAAGCTATGTCGCCAGCGGTGCGCCACGCACAATGTGCATATGCAGACGAGAGAAGGAAGGCTCTTCACTCTCTCGATAGGCGGACAGGGAAGAGCTGAAAATGGAGGATTCGGCACCAGAGGTAGCACTAAGCGGAAACGCTGTCATCGAGAGGGAGACCCATCACGCCATAACCAAAATTGTGTGTGCCCGGTATGGAGACCTTTGTGGCGGCAGAAAGAATAGAACAATTCATAATTAGCAGGTTGTCATGTGTGATTTATAAGTTTGCAAGAATTTTTTCTTAGACTGCGGCATATGAGAAAGTAAACGAAGACCAGGATAATAAGGCGTGAGAGCACGAGGCCACAAGGAGGTGGAGAATCAGGAACATACCTCTTCCCATGGGACGTGGAGGCACGTGGAGCACATATAGGGATGGCAGAAAATGTCTCACCACACCTAATTATAATGGTGACTCAAAAAGAGGGCGACCCACAGGTTAAAGAGGAACGCAAAAATACAACAGAAGGTACGGATGATGAAGAGGGAAGGACCTCCTTATCTTTCTGTCGTAAATATTTTATTGACGATGATGCGCCGGTCGCGATACAAGCTGATATACACCATCCACCATCTCTACTTTTCGCTCCTCCACCAATCTATTCAAAATCTTCTCGACCTCGGGAAGCTTCAGGGCCGTCATTGGCCGCTCACCTCCTACCCATATCCGAAGAGTGTCATGAATAGCGCGCACGGACCTCCCGCCGTATGTCCCAAGCATGCCAACGACATACGAAATGTATAAGTCCATTTCCTGTGCCTCCTGTGCATCTGAGGACACGGCCGCTTCCAAGTCATCCTCCTCCATCCCCATCGTCCCCTCCCGCCTCCCGAGGGCACCGCCACCCTCCTGGTCCCGCCTGTGAAGCAAGCGGTACACTAGCCCCCCCGTGGGCCTGCCCAACAAGGAAGGCAAGAGCGCCGATACTGATGCGCCCGCCTGGGCTTGAGAGGACGAGGTCGCGGAGGAGGGGAGGGTGGAGGCGACAACGCCTTGATTGACCCAGAAAGCCATCTTCCGCGCCACCAGGTCCGCGTCGATCCCCATCACATGGGCCAGCTCCTGAAGCGTCCACTCGTCCCGGTCCTCGAAGTGCATGATGAGGGAGGCGTGGACGGGAGAGACCTTCAAAGAAAGCCTCGCCCCTCTTCCCGTCTCCCCCACCCCCTTCTCCCTCTCAGAGCTGCTACCGATAGCCGAGCCCGTCTTCACGCTCCCCGACGAGACCCCGCCCCCTTGAAGTCCTTCCCTACCCCCAAACCCCTTCCGGTCCTCCTCCTCTTCACCTTCTGCTCCCTCGAATTCCAGCTCGATGTGCACGAGACCCAAGTGGGCCTTCCACTCCAGCTTTCGGGGGTTCTTCAGCACGGCGTAGGCTCTTCCGTACCCGTCCAGGCATGCGCCCATGCGCGGATGCAGCGTCATCTCTTCTTCCTGCAAGGGGGGCCAGAAATGATGCGAAATGATGGTGGCATCTACCACCGTATCCTTCGCTCCTGCTTCAGCTTCCCGGGCTGGATCTGCTCTCGCCCCATCCCTGTCCGTGTCGCCCCCCTCCCCCCTACTGCCAACGACGTGTCCTCCCTCTCCCATCCGGCCCTCCCCCTCTCCTATTCCCCCCCCCGCCTCCTCCTCCATCCCAACGCTCCCCCTGCTCGTTCGCGGCGCCCTTGCCTGCTCCCTGACCCACTGAGCCACGTGTCCGTTCACCCGCTTGGACTCCTCCAGGTCGCGCAGCATGATCTCGCAGGGCTGCAGCGCCCCCCCCTCTCCAAACTTCAACTTCAACAGCTCCAAGATCGTCAACTCGCGGTCCGTGTCCAGGGTCAGGCTGTTGAGGAGCTTCTCTGCCAGCATCAGCCGATACTCGGCCGCAAACAAGTCCTTGCTTCCGTATATGGAGACCAGCATCCGCAGGACCTCTCCCCCGTTCCCTCCCTCGCCTGCTCCTCTCCCGTCGCCACCGATCCTCGCGGCCCCTCCTTCCCTCCCCGCTGGCATCCATCCCCCTCCCCCTTCGCCCTCTTCCTCTTCCTCCTCCTCCTCCTCATCCAAGCACAAAGGCGCGGCGTCATGTCTTCTGAGCTCCTCGTAGAGCACGCCCCCTTGCTCGTCGTCCGTGAGGCTGCTGACGATACAACGCACCGTGTCCGGACGGCCTTGCAGATAGGACCGAAGGGGCCCGGCCACGCACTCCAGGAGGGCGTCCGTCGGGTCCACAACACGAAGGGCCTGACATAAGGGGAGGGACGGGGGGAAGAGGGGATGTGGCGAGAGGAAAGGAGGGCAACAAGGGCGCCATGGTTGTGAGGCGTGAAATTTACGCAAATGTGTGCAGTGCAAGAGGATGCGACCTCTTCCACAAGCAGTGACGAAAAACACGCTCGCGCTCCCTCTGTCTGCCGCCCGTCCCAAGCCCATCGCGTCCAGGGCCCCCCAGCTTCCTCCGCCCCCCCCCCCCTCCGAACCTGTATGGTCGCGATATACACGTCCAGGACCTGCATGGTGTTGGCGCCCACGTGCAGCAAGCGTTGTCGCATGCTCTCACACAGGCAGGCGGCAAGCTGCTGGTGTTGCTGCGTCACCTCGAGGGCGGCCCGCAGGTCCCGGGCGGCCGCCACTGTGTCCGGGTAGTCGCGGACGATGTCGAACATCTCCAGCATTCGGACGCGCACGAAACACTCTTGCATGACAAAGGAATGCCGAAGCCGCCACTCGGGGAAGGGCGAGGTCGGCGGGGGCGCATTGGGCGTGCCAAGCCCCGGGGCGGATGGCGTCCCAGGGCCTCGGCCCGTCTGCCCCCCCCCGACCTCCTCCTCCTTCCCCAGCAGCCCTGCCAACCATGGCATCAGGACCGCGTCTCTCCACGCCTCCACTCGCCGCAAGCAAGGTTTATCGTACACGCCCGCGCAAGTCCTCTCGATGTACTTCTCCGTTTCTCTCTTGACTACCGACGTGATGGTGGACTGCACCAGTGGCAGCCAATGCAAGCGCCGCAGTGCCTTCAACGCAGTTTCCACCTCCTCCGCATGGACCCCCCAATCCTCCCAAGCTTCTTCGTCCTCTTCATACCCTGCATCACCCGCTTCTTCCACACTCATCAGTATGTCTCCCTCCTCGCTTCCCTCCTCCCCGTCCCGCCCTTCCCGTCGTTGCCGCCTTTGCCGCCTCCACTGCCAATGCCATGCTCGTAAAGACGTCTCGAAGAAGGCGACCCACCAATCATAAAACTCGTCAGGGGCTGTGTTGAATATAAAAGCGGCCAAGCGTGTTCGCAGCATATGTTCCAACCGCCCCGCCTCGGCAGGCAAAATGAGCTCCGCAACCATGGCGAGTTTTGCTCTCCGCTCCCGCAATGCCTGATCTGCGTACGAGAGGGCAGCGCCCATATATCCTATGACCCAGTGCGGGGAAACACGTCTATGCTCCTGCATTTCTGTCATGTTTTCTGCTTCTTCACGACCGGTTCCGACATCGTCGAAATGCTCCCAGAATACGGGCTTGACCACACGGGCGAGCTCGTGATCCATACAGTCGGCCACATATTCCACCGCCAGGCTTCCGAGTCCCGCCTTTTGTAAAAGGCGCAGAGCATGAAGTGGTACGACTGATTGCAGCCAAGCTCTTCCAGAGCTCCCCTCTAGCTGCACGTTATCGTTGTGACATTTACCTTTTGACGGGAAAAGGAGGTGTCTGTCGAGCGCTTCGTAGACTTCCACCCAGGCGTCCTTGACCGCTTCCATTCCCCCTTCGTCATCGTGCATGGGAGAACATGACGAAAGAAAGGCTGCGGGGGCCATCACCAGTGTCGCCAGGTGCCTCTTAAATGATCCTGCCTCAATAATCAGGGTCGCTGCCTTGCCGTCGCTTTCCACTTGTCGCACGGGGACATTCAAGTGCGTCTTCTGTCTCTTCGCCGACCTGCTGAGGCTACCTCACCAAATGGACGGTAAGTGACAAATTGTGTCAAATATAAAAAGTAAGTCTGAGCTGTAAGATGAAGTGTCTAAACAGGAGGCTGCCTGTTTGTATGTATGTCGTGTGTGCCCGGACAAAGACATCGTCCGGGAGCTCCTCGACCTCTCTTGCCGTTACCGGGGCCGGCCGGGAGGTTATCTGTGGCCCATTTTAGAGGACCAAAATAAAAACATTTGGAAGCACTTAAGAATGGCCACAGAGTGCACTTGGGGAACTTCTATCTCAAAAATTTATGATTTGATACTATGTGAACATTGATGTAGCTCAAGCTTTGCTCCACACTTCAAGCACCGCAGATTTAGAATGAAGAAAAATATTTTCCAAAAGAAACATTCTCCCAAAAAGAAGGCAGCTCCGACCACCAACCATGGCCCTGGTCCCCTAACCACATCTTTCGTTGAAAACGATAGCTTTCCTAGTAATGATTTGATTTCAGCCTCTTCCTTGGCCGGTGGTAGCAGCCATAATATGCCTTTCGAAGCTGAAAAAGTGACGACGACATTTGTCAAGCCCCAGCACCAATTATCACTTTCTGAAGCTGAACTCAAAGAAGATATTCCACGGACGTTAACCACAGTTGACCCTAATCAACTTAGTAGTCTAGTAGTATATAGTTACAAGGAGAGGGCTTTTAAGGCTAAGCCGGCCAGCAACCAGCCTGATCCATTCACGATCCACTTTGCCTTAGAAGGTACTGCTCTACACAAGGATAGTGTCGAAGCAAAGCAGCAGGCGCAATGGGAGCAGAGGCGTGAGAATGAATGGGAGCAAGCTCGAAATCAAGCCTTGGAAGAGGCAGTTGAGGCAGGAGAAGAGGCCTTTTTCGACGGTGGGGAGGCCAAAAGGGGGATGCGTGGGGGATTCAAGTACTGCGAGCGGGCAGCGCAGACGACTCATCTATCGACCAAAGACAAGAGTGTAGGCTCGGAACCTCCACCTGTTCTATTGTTTTCTGCGACATGTAACCAGCGGGAGATATACGACGCCTATCTTGACCAGTACCGGATGCAATGCAAGCAACAACACGTAAACAGCCTCGCGAAAGACGTCCCCAGTGGTTCAGTGACCAATGTCATGCACGCCCTCCCCGAAAGTAAGGGCATCCAGACTGTGCATTCAAAAAAATTGCTAAGATCACTAGAGATGTTGGAGAGGATTCTCACGCATAACGCGGAAGACGATGTATACCATGACTTCAAGTATTTTGACGAAACATCAGATGCTTCTCGAGCACAAGGATCCTTGCTACCTTTGTGGCATTTCACAACAGAAAAAACAAGGAGGAAACAAGTCACAGCATTGGTATGGAATCCTTATTACAATGATTTGTTCGCAGCAGGATACGGTAGCTACGATTTTCTTAGGCAAGGCGGAGGGCTCATTTGCTGCTTTTCTTTGAAAAATACAGCAACGCCACAATACGTTTTCTCGGTGGAGGCAGGGGTTATGTGCCTAGATTTCCATCCCGAACACCCGTTTCTTTTGGCTGTGGGTTGCTACGATGGCAGCGTCCTCGTGTTCGATGTCCGGAACAAGGTCAACGCTCCTGTGTCCGCCTCGAAAGTCACCACAGGAAAACACACAGATCCTGTCTGGAAAGTACGATGGCAGACATTGGAAGAAGGACTATTGGGGGGAAGCTCTTCAGCAAATCGAGAGCTTTGCTTTCTTTCTGTGGCTGCCGACGGCCAAGTGGTGGCGTGGCTCTTGTCTAAAAATGAACTGAAAATGGAGCCTCTCATGCAGCTCAAGCTGATCCGAGGCTGTGGTATATCCTCCGTGATTTCTTCGTCGTCATTCAGCTTTATGGATAACACTACGCGCAGAAACAGCTGGGGTCTTGATGGCTTTGACGTGGAGGGTGAAGCATTGAGCCTTCCGACGACTACAACAGGTCTAGCGAGCGGATCATGCTTTGATTTCAGCCCTCTTCCCGGACAAGGACATCTCTTCTTGGTTGGTACGGAGGAGGGGACCATACACAAGTGCTCAAAAACGTATACAGGCCAGTATCTGACGACGTACAGAAATGGCCACCATATGGCCGTGTATGCGGTTCGTTGGAATCCCTTTCACCCAAAGCTCTTCCTATCTTGCTCCGCTGACTGGACTGTCAAGCTGTGGGACCACACCCAATCAAGCGCCCCTCTCTTGTCATTTGATCTGGCCAATGCAGTTGGGGATTTGGATTGGTCGCCAGTCTCTTCTACTTCTTTCGCTGCTGTCACGAGTGACGGTCGCGTTCAAGTCTTCGACTTAGCGGTGAACAAATACGAACCTATCTGCCTTCAAAAAATAGTGAAACGCGCGAAACTTACCCATGTAGCGTTTAATGTACATGAACCCGTGCTGTTGGTCGGAGATGATAGGGGTGACTTGACTTCTTTCAAGCTCTCGCCGAACTTACGCAACCGACACGAGCCAAAGGATGAGGCCGGGAATATTCTCCCTCACGACACAGTGCGACTACAATCTAATAATGTGGAAAAATTCTTGGCGTCGGTCATTCGTAAAGAAATTGAAAAATAGAATTGCAAGGTGACCGTACACCTTATATACATGTACGTGATCATGGTGAAAGCATCGAACAAAAAGATTTCCGGAGAGTAAGGAACTCGATCGTGGATTTTTTGGATGCTTGCTGGCCGAAAATCAGTTTGTTTATCGTGAGAGGGAAAACGGCGGACTCCTATTCCACCTGATATCTCTTTTCATTCACCCTTAAATCATGTACATGTCGAGTTTAAAACGGACACATGCTCGCCTAGGGTACCTGGCAAACATTTTGGGAAAATATTAACGAGAAGAAAAGCATTTTTGTACTATGTTGGATTTCAACAAGGGCTCACGAAATTGCAATCATAGATGCATACAAAATGATGCGAGGAAAAGTATGCGAACTCGAGGCCTTTTCTCGCAATTGCCGTATCATTCAACGTACATGTTGCTCAGAGAACGGTGCTTTGCGTCTTCATTGTAGTCGTCGATATTTTTTCTGTCACTTCTTACCTTTTTTCCCAAAATATTTGTTCCAGCAGCATCTTGGTCGAGGCAGCCCTAAATTAGTGAGAGATGTTTGACTTGTGGGTACTTTGGCGCGCGGAAAGACTATATATGGAAACCAAATCAATGCTGCATAAGATGCAGTTTATCTAGCATTTATTATCTCTTGGTGACGGAGGAGACTTCAATTACCGTGATTCTTCTTGAGCGCTCCTCGTCTTCCCCTGTCACTTCCTAAAAAGTACCCGGAGAGAGCCCTTTCGCCGACATCGATCTCATGGTTTGTCCTTCATTTGCATTCGTAATGAAATGAAAACAAGCCCCCTATTTCCGGCATGAGAATGATAGAGCTTCTGTATTTCCGCTCTGAAATTAAGCAATGAAATATTCTTGCCTTTTTAATCCCGTAAATGTGCGAAGCCCCTACGCGCATGAGTTGAAGTTTTCCAGAGCAATAAAACAAACAAAGATGAATTGTTCGACGTTAAAAATGACACTTACATGTCTCACGCTGTAAAATGCCAACAAATATTTAGGTCTGGCTCCTCCGCAGCCAACAGATGCGATGCTTGCGCGGCGGCGCCTCCACGTCTTGGACAAACATCTCTCACTGGCCCGCAGAGGCCTCTCTACACAGGCCTCCTCGGGTGGAGTCCGCATCGATTTAGGGAGTGGGGTCCATGTCGTTAAGCGCTTTCCTCGAAATCCTGAATTGGTGCCCAGAGGGTACTTGGGAAACCTGTCTCAGCTTTCGGAGGTAAAGTAATGAAAAGTGGAAGTATACGGTGTATTCAGTGCATACGGCATAGAGGAAAAACTTGCGAGAAAATTGTTGATCTTGCGTTATATCGATCGGATGTCCAACCCGGCCTGCGCCACGTGCGGTCTTAATCAATTTATCAGTCCATATTTTTCTCTTCTTGTGTGATAGGAGACCCTGAACCACCTCCGGTGGATGGCGCAGAAGGACCGGTTGGGCCAAGACTGTTTCCTCCTCGGGGGCCCGGGGCCTGTACGTCGCTGGCTAGCCCTAAGCTACTGCGAGCTGGCTGGTCGGGAGGTAGACTTTATGACACTGTCACGCGACACCACGGAGTCAGACTTGAAGCAACGACGGGAGATCTTGCACGCGAATGCCCTTTTCGTGGACCAGGCCCCGGTGCGGGCGGCGCTGCATGGGCGGGTGCTGATCATCGAGGGCATCGAGAGGGTGGAGAGGAACGTCCTACCGACCCTGAACAACCTGTTGGAGGACAGGAGCATGGCGTTGGAGGACGGGCGTTTCATCATGAAGTCCAGTGGTGAGTGCGGTAGGAGAGGGCCTGGGGGTCGTGGGTGGGATGGTGCGAGGCGTGTCAAGCCGTGAGAGACGCAGACGCCTTTGAGAGTGGGCGGGCATCAACATCACGTCCTCACGCCTCCCCTTAAATCCCCGGCCCCTGGCAGGCTACATGCAGCTCCTGGCGGCGGGGCACTCCGAGGCCGACCTCCGAACCCAGGGCCTGCTACCTTGCCACCCTGACTTCCGCGTCCTCGCCCTCGGTCTCCCCGTTCCTCCCTACAAAGGCCGCACGCTCGATCCACCTCTTCGATCCCGCTTCCAGTGTCGGGCGGTCGACTCGAGCCTGTCGGGAGACCCTCTGGGGGCTTCCACTGTAACAGGTCCTCTCCCTCGGGCGTCCTCCCTGGCTGCTCCACCGCCAGGTGCTATTCCCTCTTCGTCTGATCCTTGCCCACACAACTTTTCTCTCGATCGATCCGCGCCGGCCGTGGACCCTCAGATCGTTACTTTCGTGGAAACGCTGCGGCAGCTCCGGGTGGGCGCCGGCGGAGGCGGGCAGGGAGTCGGCGCGAACTTCCCTATCTTTCCTGTCTGGAATCTGCCCCATCTCAACGACCTGCTGGCCCGCTTTCCTGGATGTGGACGTGGCCAGGCACTAGCGCGCACCTACCCTTACATGTATGCCGCATCGTCCCCCCTTTCGTATGAGCGGCAAGAGCCGCTGCAGCAACAACTAAGGCCTTCGTCTCCGTCCCGCCCTCGGCGCTTCAAGGGATCCAGGACTAGAGAGGGCGAGAGCAATAATAAAGGTGCGCTGATGGGTCTGGCAGGGAGGCTGGGTGTGGACAATATGAGCGTGGGACCTCTGTTCCAGGCGGTAGAGGCAATGGTCACACACGAGGAGCCTTCGAAAGGACTATGCGCCAGACGGCAAGTGCGCCTGCAATTTGAGGGCGGGATTGAGGCGACGGCCGAGGCCGGGGAGTTGGCCCCTTCCAATGCCCCCTTATCCCTCTACGCGCCCGGAGGTGGGGTTGCGGGGAAGGAGGAGGGGAGGGAGAGGGAGGAGTACTTCGTGGAGACCCCCACGACGAGGGCCATTCTCACGGGCATGCTCCAGGAGCACGCCTTGGGCAGAGACGTCTGCCTACTGGGCGAGAAAGGCGTGGGGAAGTCCCGCCTCGCTCAGCTGTTCGGGCATCGACTCGGGTACGTCCCGGAGGTCTTCCCTTTGTTCAGGGACCTGACGCCGCGAGATCTGCTACAGCGGCGCGGGACGGACGGGGAGGGGAACACCCGGTGGGAGGACTCCCCCCTGGTGAGGGCGGCGAAGGAAGGGAAGCTGGTGATCTTGGACGGTATCCACAGGCTGCACGCGGACACGCTGGTGAGCCTGCAGCGACTCGTCTTGGACCGGGAGGTGGAGCTCTACGACGGGACGCGGCTGGTCCTGGGGGCCGGGGAGGGAGGCGATGGGCGAGGCAGGGGGGGGGAGCCGAGGCTATCGGACGGAGGCCTGCGGGTCCTCCCCCTCCACCCGTCCTTTCGGATCGTGGCCCTGGGTCAGACCGACCCATCCCCGCTCTCCTCCGCGTCGGCTCTCTCTGTTCCCTGGCTGCAGCACGAGATCGTTCCCCTTTTCAGCTGGCTGTCGCTCCCGCCCTTGACAGCCCCCGAACACGATCATTTGCTCCACGAGGCCTTCCCTTCCCTTCCTCCCTCGCTCCGCCATGCTCTTCTGAAAATCGAAGCAGGCCTTGGCAACCGTGAGACAGAGGGGGAGCAAGTATCCCTGTCCACCCGCCAGCTCGTGCGACTGGCTCGGGCCCTGGTGGCGGTCGTCGGGGAGGGAGGACCGGAAAGGGAGGAGCGAGCGCGGGCGACCTTGCCAGTCCTGATGCACGAGACGCTGATGACCGCGTTCGCCACAGGCCAGGTCAGAGAGGTGGTGGAGGATGTCCTGCAAAGGGCGGGCTTGAGCATGCCGAGCAAGGGCAGTCGGCGCACGCCTGATAGCAAGAGCAACGGGAGCCCCAGTGCCTTGAACATCGAGACAACACCAGACACGGTACGGATTGGCGATGTTAGCGCTCCCCGTTGCCGTGCGCAGCAAAGGGAGCTGGTGCCCAACCCGACCCCCTTCTTTGACAACCCCCGACACGTGCAGCTGCTGCAGCGGCTGTTGGTGGACTGGATCGCCGGCGAGAAGGCCATCTTGCTCGTGGGAAACCAGGTAAAGGACTAGAGGGGGCCTGTGGACAGGAAGATTCGAGAGCGTCCCTGTCATTTTCTATTCTTACGTTCCCCCTTCCTCCTTTCTTCTCCCATATTGATCGTGACAGGGCGTGGGTAAGAACAAACTTGTGGACCGCCTCCTTCAGCTCCTGGATGCAGAGCGAGAGTACATCCAACTCCACCGCGACACGACACTCCACTCTCTTACCCTCGTTCCTGCGCTTATAGACGGAAGGATCACTTACGAAGACTCTCCCTTGATCCGAGCCGTCGAACAGGGCCGGGTGCTAGTCGTGGACGAGGCAGACAAGGCGCCCGCTGAGGTGGTGCTGGTGTTGAAGGGCCTCCTGGAGGATGGTTACTTGCTCTTGCCGGACGGGAGGAAAGTCATGGCGGGCACCGATCGGGAAGGTGGCATTGGGAGCGTGGGCGAAGGCACCAGCGCCCGCCAGAAGAACGGCGAGAAGGCCGTCATCCCCATTCACCCCGACTTCCGGATGATCGTGCTTGCGAACAGGCCCGGATATCCGTTCTTAGGAAACGATTTCTTCGCGACGGTGGGCGACGTGTTCGCCTGCCATGCCATTGAGAACGCCGACGTGGACTCGGAGGAGCAATTGCTCGCTGCGTACGCCCCCTCCCTCCCTCCCTCCCTCCATCGCCGCCTCGCCCTGTGCTTCGCTGACCTGCGGGAGCTCTATCTGGAGGGTGTCATCCTCTACCCCTACTCGGTCCGGGAGGCGGTGGCCGTTGTCCGGCATTTGGAGGCCTTTCCCCAGGATGGCGTGGGCGCTGCGCTGAATAACGTCTTAGATTTCGATGTTTTCTCCCAGGAGGAGACGCGGGAGATCTTGGCTCAGGTGTTTCAGTCGCGGGGCATCCCCTTGACGTCGGGGCTGGTGGTGGAGGGAAGAAGTGGAAGCTCTGAGGAGGGTAAAATACCACCGGTTGAAGTAGCGAGTCCGCAGCCTTTGCCCCCCGTGGAGGTTGTGGGGTCGTGGAAAGAGGAGAGAGGAGAAAGGGGGAAGGGGGTGGACTTGTGGGCGGAGGTGATGCAAGGGAGGGCGTGGCAGTTGCCGGCGTCCGTGTGGGGATCGTACGAGGTGGAGACGTCGCGACTGTCGAGGTTCTCCGAGGAGGTGGCCCGCGTAAATGTGGGCAAGTGGGTGCGGGGAGGGGGAGGAGGGGGAGGAGGGAGGGGCGCGTCCCTGTCAATGGCTGCGACCAGGGGCATGGGGAGTGGCGGCGAGACGGACCTGCACGTCCTGGCCTCGGACCCCTTCTGTCTCCTATCCTTCTACGACCTGGGGGGCGGCGGGGGCGGCAGCAGGGCACTGCGGCGCCTGGAGCTCTTTCCCGGGCCTTGGGGCAGCATGCTGGATGACACTCCCTACGTCTTCCCCATTCCTTGCCCCTCTGCGGTCCCCTCCCAGGGAGACAGTGGGGAGGGCGGAGGGGACTGGGTCGGTGTTGTCTTCCCCCGTAAAAGGTACGTGCTGCTCCTGCCGGCATCGGGAGCCCTGTCCGAAGGGGAAGCACAGCGCCTGGACCTTCCCCGACCCGGCTCTGCGTCTCCCGCGACAGCTCTCTCGCCCGCATTGGCGGCCTGGGGGGGATCGACCGCCAGCGCCTGGCGCGACATGCTGGGTGGGCGGGGGGATGCCGGGGGGGGCAAAATGGCTGAAGACGTCCGGGTGGGGGTGCAGCTCGTTGCAGAGAGCATGGGGAGCCGACGGCTCATCTATTACACTCCGGGCGAGGCGTCCCTGTCCGTGATGGATGTGGAGGGTGGGACGGGAAAGGGAGGAGGGGCAAAGAAAGGACGAGGGGTGACCGGGCGAATCACACACATCCAGCTTCGCGACCCTTGGACAGGCGACGACATTAATTTGAGGCATATAGGTGTCGCACCATCAGGGGAGCTCGTGCTGTGGTGTCAGGGGGGAAGGGAGGAAGGAGGGGGGAGGGAGGAGGCAGTCTTTGCATTGGAGGGCCTCAGACTAGACCTGAGTAATGCAGAGGGGAGTACAGGGGGCGTAATGCACTCGGGTAAAGGAGGATTTTGTTTCGAAAATGAAGCCGATCCCATGGCCGCGTTGCGGCTGAGGAAAATTCGAGTCTCCGGGGTGCCGGCGTCGGAGGCATTCGTGGAGCAGGGCCGCGTGCTAAGCCCGACTTCGTTATCCCTTCCCTCCTTCCTCGCGCCCTCCAATTCCTCCTCCTCCTCCTCGCCGTCCTCCGCCTTTTTCACGACGGCCCCTGGGGCGTATTTCCAAGCAATAGGGCCCTGGTGCCGGGAGGAAATTAAGACGGAGGAGGAGCGGTCCGTGTTCATGGTGCCACGAGGCATCCGAGGCGGCGATACGGGCCCCGGATGCGTCATGAGGGTTGTACAAGAGCATCCGCGCGCCCTCAAGCGCCTGGATCACCTCGTCTCCGTCCTCTCGTCCCCCTCCTCTTCCGAAACCTCCTCTCCCTCCCCCCTCTCGCCCAACTGTACCGGCAGCGAGGGCACAAGCGACAAGGTGGTAGTGGAGGTCATCGACCCCTGCGCCCGCACTCTCAGGAGCATCGTCCTGCACAGTCATCCTCCTCCCTCCCTTGCGTCTGTGTCACGCCCTCGCGGTCGCCCGCCGCGGCCGCTGCGTGCTCTTGGGATGCTCCAGGTAGGCAAGGCGGGCGGAGAGGGGGGCACGGGCCGGGTGGCGCTGCTGCTGAATGACGAGACCTTGAGGCTTGTGGAGATGGAGGAGGAGGCTCTGGAGCGACAGCAGAGGGAGTGGAAGATGATGTTTCCCGGAGGGGTTGCAGGGAAGGAGGAGATGCTTCGACAGAGGGCCACGGAGGAGGAGGAGCGGAACAAGGGAAAGCGGGAGCGTTGGGAGAAAGCGGAAGCGTCTGTGCCCAAAACGGGGCTAGACAGGCCGAAGCACGGGAAGGAGGACGCAAAGAACGAGCCGCACGTGGGGGGCAACACATGGGCGGGGGGTACCGGCGGCAGCGACACGGCGGGGCTGGGGGGGCGGGGGGGACCGTACAGGCTGGACAAGGGGCACAGGGTCCACCAGGTCTCGGAGGCGATGAAGCAGCAAGTCACCGAAAGCGCGCGAAAAGAAGCGGCGCACATGGGGAGGGAAGCGTTGAAGGCGCGTTTACGGGAGATTGGCATGGTGGAGGGGGAGTGGAAGGCCTATGATGGGATCAGGGAGAGGGTGGAGGGGTCGGTGCGGCAGCTCAGGGAAATTCTGGAGGGGCTAAGGAGCCGAGGAAAGGAACGAGAGTGGGTGCGAAACCAGGCGCAGGGGGAACTAGACGACGCCAAGCTCGTGGACGGCCTGGCGGGGGAGCGACTCGTCTTCCGAAGGCGAGTGGAGGCGGCGGAGGCCGAGGAGGGCGGGGGCAGGAAAGCAGAGAAGGAGAAGCGCGGAAGGAGGAGGATGCTCTTTGTGATGGACGCGTCAGGAAGCATGTACCGCTTCAATGGGGAGGACGGGCGGCTAGACCGGATGCTGGAGGTTGCGTGCATGCTCATGGAGGCTTTTGAGGGCCAGGCCGGGGAGGAGGGGGGAGGCGAGGTGGAATACGCGATATGGGCCCACTCGGGGGACGCGCCCCGGTTGCCCTTGGTTGAGTTCGGGCGCCCACCCCGGACGCGGAAGGAGAAGCTCGCAGTCTTGGAGCGGATCGCGGCCCACGCCCAGTACTGCCAGGCGGGCGATCACACCCTGCGCGCCACGGAGGAGGCAGCGGCGGAGCTCTCCGCGTACCAACAAGCCCGAGACGGGGGAGAGGAAGAGGGAGAGGGACAGGGAAGGGGCGGGGGCTCCTACCTGTTCGTGGTGTCAGATGCGAATTTCGCACGGTACGGGATCGATCCACGCCGGCTGGGAGAGGCCCTGGTCAGGGATCGGAGTGTGCGCGGGCACGTCTTTTTGGTGGCGAGCCTGGGGGACGAGGCGGCTGCGGCCGTTCGTGCCATGCCTGTGGGGCGGGCGCACCTGTGTTTGGACGCGGCGGCCTTGCCGGGGGCGATGAAAAGGATTTTTGTAGAGGAGTTGAAGGGGTCGATGGGGTGAGAGGGAGCGTGCGTGTGGGATGGAGGAAGGGAAGGTGGAGACGAGGCAATGGGCGTATGCCTGAGGGCGCACGGTAGGGGACCAAGGAGGGTTGGAAGGCAGCCTTTAAAGGCCGTTTTGGAGGGGAGGCGTAACGATCTAGCACATTCGGGGCTTAAGCCATCGAATAGGAAAAAAAACCGCATGGCTCAACAATGAAATGTGTAGAGTGTACACTACTGTTACGTGTTGTCTTCCGAAAATGTCTTCCGCACCGCCTTTCCCTCCCGCCAGTGCCTCCCAGGACCCCCTGGGTCCACCTCCCAGGGCCGCTGGTCAGCACTCCTCGGTGTTGGCCCTCTCCTCTTCAACGTGGCTGAGGCGACTCCCCTCTTCATCCCTGCTTTCTCCGGTGCCCCCTGTCCCTATCGCGACCCTCTCCTCCTCCGCCTCCTCCTCCTCCTCCCTTCCTCCTCCCCCGCTGGCCACTCCCCCTCCTTCCTCACCCCTAGTCTTCCCGTCCCCAACCCCGACCCCCCTCGCTGCCCCCCCCCCCCAACCTGCTCCCTCCATTACCGCCCGGACGCCGCTAGCATCTCCCCTCTCGGTCGGGAGCGACGTGCTTCGCGCAGTCCCGCCCTTCTCTCCATCAAGTACCCCCTTATCCTCACCCTCCTGTCCATCTTCCTCCTCCTCTTCCTCCTCCTCCTCTCGCGCGGCCTCGTGCGCCTGCTTCTCGCGCGCTAGGCTCAGGATGGCCTGGATGCGTTCCGGGTCCGCGGTGGCGTGGATGTCGTCCAGGAGGGAGGCGGCCTGGAGGGAGGGAGGGGGGGACAGGACCGGCAGCTCCTCGCCCGTCGAGAAAGAGCGCCGTCGCCCCCCGCTTTTCAGAGTAAGGGAGAGCGGCGAGAGACAGGAGGGAGAGGGGGGCAGGGGCGGGGGCGGGGGCGGGGGCGGGGAGGCGGGAGGATGGGAGAGGAGGGAAGCCAGCTCCGGTCGATTGGCGCGGCAGTGCTCCATGCTCAGCCGCACGTCCCGATTGGCGTCGAGGAGGAGGTTGGTCAAGGCTTCTTGCAGAGGCGGCGACTCCTCCAACGCCCAGACAGGGAGGCTGGCGACGAGCCGGGCCAGGACGATGCGCACGTTGGGCACAGGGTCCTGGGCGAGGCGGAGGAGGCGAGGGAGGAGCTGCCGGTGGAAGCAGGGACGGGGGAGGGTGGAGGAGGTGGACGGCAGTGTCAGGGCCACCCGCAGGAAGAGCTGCCGCCGCAGGTAGGACTCCGCCTCCGCCATGGTCAGCAACCGACCCATCAAGGCCTCCCTCCCCCCCTCCTCCTCCCCCTCCTCCTCCCCCTTCTCCGCCCCGCCCTCCGCGGCCCCGATCTCCCCCCTCTCCTCCCGGGAGAAGGCGTCATAGAGCGGCCCGAAGGCCGGTACGGCCTCCGCCCTCACTACCGCGACAGGGTCCTCCAGGAGGGCGAAGGCGAGGGGCCCGAAGACGGCGTGCAGGGCCCGGCCCCCGTAGAGCGGGAGGAGGCCGGGGAGCTGGCGGGCGAGGGCGTGGCGGGGGCGCCATTGCCAGGCGGGCGTGCGCGTGACCAGCTCGCAGAGGACGGGCAGGTAGGCCTGGCGCGAGGGCGGAGGCAGGTGGGCGAGGGTGGCGGCGAGGTGCTGGAGCGCCCCCATGCGCACGTCCTCAACGTCCTGGAGGAAAGCGTCCAGGGCGAAGACAAGCTCCCTCTCCACGCGTTCGGGCCCGGGGCACTGCATCAGGTCCTCGTCGCCACCGTCCCGCCCCTCCGCCCTCCCCCCCACCTCGCTCTCCACCCCTTTGCCCTTCTCATCCTCCTCGTCCCCCGGCCCCCCTGCCCAGGGCTCTCCTCCCTGCATCGGCTCGGTGCTGCCACCTTTCTCCCTCCACTCCCTATCCGCACCACACACTTCTAGCCGCTCCGCGTCGCCCGCCAAACCCCCTCCTCCCCGCTACCCCTCCGCCCCTCCATCTTCTTTCCCGGCCCACCCTCCGGCCCCGGCCCCCTCCCCCCCATCACGCGCACCATCTCGTGCAGGGAGCAGGCCAAGGTCCTCCGCACGGTCCACACCCCGTCGCGGACCAGGCGCCCGTACGCTTCCTTCAGGAAGGGCCGCCAGCGGGACGGGCCCACCGCGGCCATCACGCCCGGCAGGTTGTAGGCACAGTAGCCGCGCATGTCTCGGTCCAGGGTCGGGTCCCCCGTGTCGGCGGCCGCCATGCCCGCGAACATCTCCAGAAGGGCGTCCGAGACCTTAGCGGCGGGCAGGGTGCTGAGGAAGGGCCCCAGCTGCTGCATGGCTGCCTGCCGCACCAGCTTGCTCGCGTCCCCCGCCAGGCGCGTGAAGACCTCGAGGAGGACGTGGCCACGGAGGCCGGGGGAGACGGCCGCGCTCATATCGACCAGAGCCTCCGCGCAGGCCTTGCGGACGCGGTAGATGTCGTCCTTGGTCAGCCGGATGAAGGCGGGGAGGAGCCGGTCCACCGCGTCCGCCTCCCCGGCCACGCGGCAGGCGGAGTGGAGGGCCAGGGCCGCCGCCTTGCGGACCCGGAAGACGGGGTCCTCGGCCAGGGAGACGAGCTCGGGGGAGACGAACTGCGTGCACAGGTCGGGGCCTGTCGGGAGGGGAGGGGGGGAGGGGGGTGAGAGGAAGGGAAGGGAAGGAGCGGGAGGGCAGGAGAGGAGGTGGGAGGGAGCGGAGCTTGCGCGGTAAGGCTCGAACGGGGGCCCATGCGCACGCACCAAGAATCTCGACTATGTCATTGAGCAGCTTGGCCGCTGTCATCCTCAACTCCTCCTGCTCGTCGTCGTGCGCGAGCTGCAAGGCTAGGGTGAGAGCGCGCCGGCCCCGGTCTTCGGGAGCGAGGAGACTGCAGATGTGGCAAAGACTGGCGCCCGAGCTCTGCCTGACCTCGTCCTGGGAGTCATTCAGGAGTGTCTGGATTAGGGGAAGGATGCTCTCGATGATTCCTCGGTAGCCAGGCCCGTCCTCGCCCTCGGCTTCGCGGAGGCAGGCTGCCGCCACCCCGCCAAGCTGCTCCCCCAGGTGCTGCCGGATCACCCACTCATTGTCCGTGCTCAGCGCCCGCAGCAGCGGGAAGAGGTCGGTCTGGATTGACTCGTACGGGACGCTTTCCGCGGCCTCCGTCAGCATCTTCACGTGCACCAGACGCTGCAGGGCAATGGCGCTAGTCCCGTATTGGCGGACGCGGGCCAGGGCCCCCAGCGAGTCGTCGATGGATAGGTCCTCAAAGGTCGCTGTTTGGGGCTCCCCCTCCATGAAAAATAACGACGTGCAGACGATGTGTGTGGACAAGGCGTCGGGTCTCAGAGGTTGGCGTGCGCGCCCCGGGAGTGCGGCAACGTGGGGGGGATGGGCTGGCTATGTAATGCAGAGCAAGCCGCAATTCCTGGGAGCACCAGGCCTCTTGATTCCCACCCAGACAAGCCTTTGGCTTGTCTTTGAACGAGGCAGGCAGGCCCAAACCTGTCGTCCCTGTCCTGACAGGCGGCCTCGAGCCTCCCTGCCTGCCCAGCTCGATTGTTCCGACTTGGGGCCCCACACGCCTGACCAAGGCTTCGTCCGCCCGCACGTCCTATCCGCTGCCTCGAAGACACAATCCAGTGTTTTCAGGCGCCTGATTTTGTGTTAACGATGTTTGATGGGTTTGTAAAGCATCAGTTGACATGTAAATTATTCTCTTAGCTAAGAAATGCCCGCGATGAAGCCTGCTCGCTGCGAGCAAGGCCGCGAGGTGCAATACCAGGAAACGGACCTCAAAAACCTCCCATTCCAGAATTCACGGCATGTAGCTTGCCAACGCCTACAAGGCGACAAAGGAGGGCACCGCGACAGGGGCAACATCATTATGTACTGTGGCTGTGTGTGTCGACGGGCTCAGGGCATTTCCTCCGGGACGGGGTTCAGAGGGGGAGGAAACGGATTGAGGCGAGGAGCAGCGGGGCTGGCACAGGCGGCAACGAGACAAGAATACTAATTAAATGCGGAAACTACGTCGAGGGCTCACTGTCAGGTATCTGTGGAAGGTCTACTTTGCCACATTCAAGGCATTCGTAGGACTCTGATGACATTGGTGCTATTTTTCAAAATTTTCGTACCTTCTATTTTCTTCGTGAAGTGGACGTTGCCCAGCCAGTGACAAAAATAGCATTTGTGTTTCATTGACTTTAGAAGAGACTATGTTAAGCATGAATTAAAGAGGAATTCAAAACACTTTTCAGATGGCGGATGTCCATTTGATTTCCAAATGAGAAATCACCTGGCAAACCACTGCTTTCACGGCGTACTTCATTTTGTGAGGTTACTTTCGATGCGCCATTTGCGAAAAAACAAGGCAATTATCACAGGTGGAAATCTATCAGCAAAACTGTACACGTGCTACACCCTGGTGTAGAATCATTGAAAGACAGCCTTACTCGCTCGAAAGCTCAGATCGTGCCATTTCATTTGCTGCTCATTTTGTAGAGCTTTGTGTCGCCGACCTTTCTCCCGCACATGGCACAAATTGCTTTCTGTGTCATGTTTGAAAAGAGAGGTGTGAGCTTGTGAGGTGTCCCTGCTTCGGGCCTGACGTTGTCTTATGTTTGCTCGCGCTCCCGCCCTCCCAACATTTACCTTGTATGCACACCCGTTGCAGTAATGCCGCTGCACGTCCATGATGCGCACCTTACAAATGCGACACTGCCTTCCCAAGCCTCCGCCTGCTTCCGCCAAGCGGGCCTTGCGCTTTTCCGATAATTTATTCAAGGAGGCAGAGGGACCGCTGGAAGTGGGGACACGGCCCCCGTCTTTCCCGCCCGTCACATTGCGACTGCCTTCTTTCCACTTATCCGGGACGCAGAGTTTGCCAAGCTTCTTCTCACACGCATCGCAAACCATCTGCCAGACGAATAAGAGAGCGATTAGAAAAATCAGGCGCTGCGAATGTGACTTGAGAGTACGCAATCATATTTTCAAGATGACCGTCGAAGATTTTCCCCGCCATCCTTATTGCCACTTACCTCTCCCCCAGTTCAATTTGTGTCTGGTAGTTGTATTAGGGTGAGGTGGAGCTTACCGGGCTGAAGGCCTGGCAAAGTGAAAGAAATTCCCCAGTGCTCCCACTCCTACTAGGCTTTTCCTCCAGGCGGTAATGCTGTTTTCATGACGGGCGACAGGACGGCTGTTCAGAAACATCCACAACTTTTTCAAGAAAAAACAAGCTAGAATAGCATCACATGGACATAATTGAGAATTTCTAGGGCATGACTATGGGAGAGGGGACCTTTATAAATGTGATGGAGACGTCGGGGGAGGAGGCGATCGGACTGAGGGCGATGGAGTTGCTGTTGCTGCACAGGGGAAGGTCAAAGGGCCTCATTTCATTTCAGGCAACCTGTGCATAAGTGCTCCCTTTCACGCCATGGTGGTGGAAATCCTGGCCGTGTCCCATTATGGGCATGTGCGTCTTCGTGATAACATGTTTTTTCCACAAACAAAACACATTACGTCGAAGTGCTAGCAGGAGGAGCGGAGTCACGCCATCCTTCCATCCGGAGAAGCAGCTATGGCATTCAGAAAAATCGTCACCGCCACCTTCCTCTTGGTCGTGACCCTTCTTTGCTGTTGTCTTACCAACGTCTTTGGTACTGCGGTGAGTGTTGGGACCGGGAAACTTCTATGTCTCGCTTAGACGAGGCAGCCCCCCATTCTATGAAGCGGGGCGTGTGAGGATACGCCACTCTGGAAGACGCGGTTCTATTTCAATTTTATTCACAAATGCATGTATATGTGTACACGTATAGATCACACATTTGTCGCATGAGTGGGAACCGGATCTGTCAGATGTTTTTAAACCACACAAAGGTTGTGGGTTTTGCCGCATTGCTTTTCCTTCATTTCCGATCTCTCTGTAGCTTCTACCGCAGCTAGTATGCATGTGACTTTTTCGGATACACACGATATGGCCCACACGAATTTTCACGTATAGCCATTTTTTCATTGTCCAGGCGCCCGTCAATGTTGTAGTCACGCTCCGTGGCAAGAAGTACGACTTATCAGCGGAAAGCGTGCAGGATATTCAGGCCCAAATGGAAGGTAAATCCGGCCTGAAACCCGGCCAGCAAGCCATTTTGTTCAAAGGAAAGCAGCTGGGCGCGAGTGAGAGCCTGAGTGCAGCGGGCGTGGTGGAAGGGGATACCCTGAACATCGTGCCCACCAAGGGAGACGTGCCCCGGGCGCCCCCTCCCCGACCTCGCGCCAGCTTCTCCTCCGCCAGCGCGGAGGATGAGGACCTCGCCACGCCCGCGGGGACTTCTTCTCCAGCGGCAGGTGCTGGACCCTCCACCCCGGACGAGCTCTTGGCCATGCTGAATGGCATGTTGGGGAACTCGGGCCTGGGGGGCCTGGCGGGGGCGAGCTCGCCCGAGGACGCGGCCAAGGTCTTCCAGGGCATGGACATGGGCAAGGTGGCCAAGATGTATCAGGCCTTCATCTGGAAGCTGGTCCGCTCCCCCATCGTCGCTCGATACTTGTCGAGCGAGGAAGACATGGAGCAGTTGCGTCTGAAGCTGAAGGAGAGCTTCGAGAACGTCTCGCAGGATCCCAAGGTGGCGGCGCAGATGGCCCCTTTCCTGAACGACGACTTCCGCGCCATGATGGAGGATACCCGGAAATTCAGGGAGGTACGTGAAGGAGTGAGGGAGGGATGAAGGGAGGAGAGAGGGAGGGAGGAAAGATGGGGCTGCCGAGAGACAGCGTTGGTTGCACGCGCGAACTGTCGATGCCCCGTTTGCTGGCTCTGAATCGACCCGCCCAATACCTTCTTTTGTCCAGGAAATTCAAAAAGTGGTGGATTTTTACATGAAGATGCCAGACCCTGACGCGGACGGGAGCGCCTTCAGCGGGTTGGACATGAGCATGTTCGAGGGCCTGGCCAAGAGCCCCGACGAGGACGCGAGCGACGATCTGGACAACCTGGGGGACGAGGACGAGGACGAGGGGGACGGGGGGGGCGAGCTGTAGGGGCGGTGGGCGTGTCTGAGTCGGGCGGCGAAGAGGGAAGAGGGCCGGGAGCAGGGGGAGCAGGGGGAGGCGCTGGGGGGAAGACGAAGACTTGGCCTGGAGGCGCGAAAGCAAAGAGACATGTAACGATCGGCGGAAGCATCTTTCTGCATTTAATTCTTTTTCGGAGGCTTGTTTCAGCATCCCCGTTTCGAAATCGAAGACGGAGGCACCAGTCCTCTGGCCCACAGTCGATTGACCACACTGAAGGCCCACGTCCTGCTCACGCTCGCTTCCCGTTCCTACCGGAGAATCACCATCTCTACCACGCGGTGCCTGCTTTTTTCCAGCCTGTCCCCCACCCCTCCCTGCCTCGCTCCGTCCCTCTCCTCATTGTCCGCCTTTTCCGCTATCTCTCCTCCAAGCTCATGGCGATGACCCGCGCGAGCTCCTCCTCCTCGCTCCCCCCCTCCGTCCCAGTCGTGCCAGCTTGACCGCCCTCTTCTCCGCCCTTCCCGCCTGCTCCCATCCCGGTCGTCCCCTCGCCGGCCACGTCCCGCCCGCGCCCCGTCAAACGCCCCCACAGCCCCCTCTTTCCTCGCTCCCCTCCCTCCCCATCTCCCCCTCGCCGCTGCCCCCCCGCCACCAGGTCGCTCACTCTGTACCACATCCCAATATCCCGCCGCCCATGCCCCCCCCCTTCCTCCGGGTAGCCTCTCTCGGGCAGCCCCTCGCCGCGTACCAGGAAGACGCTGTAGCCCTCCGCGACCAGGGCCTCTAAGAAGGCACTCAGGTAGAACCTCCCCACCTCCTCCGGACCCCGCTCCAGCGTCGAGTTCAGGTTCCACCACCGACGCCCCACCCTGCGTAAAGCGAACCAGTGCTCGGCTCGGTTCACCAGGAAGCCAAGCTCCTGCGTCAGGTCACCGGCCGCCTCAGCCGCCTTATCCCGTTCGCCCTCCCCACCGCCCCGGGAAGAGGGCTGAGAGAAGGAGATTTTTTGGAAAGGGATCAACTCAATGGCTCCAAAGCGGGCGAGAGCGAGACGAAGAACATCCACAGAAAAAAAACCGCTGTGCAAGGGAGAGAGGCATGGATGCAGAGGATTAAAAAGGTGAGGAGTGACAAATTGAGAAGTAAAGGAAGTAGAGATACCAAACAGGTCTCAATCGCTATTCTCATGCAAACATATACCTAGCATTAACATTCTCGCTATCCTCCGCCAGGAATTTCATGGCGTCTATCGTCTCGCCCGCCGCCAACATCAATTCCGCCTCTTTGGCATCGAGCTCAGCGGCGATCTCGGCCAGGTCAGCGGGAGAAAAGTAAGGTCCAATTAAGAGGGCATTGAGGGCATGCTGTCCGCATAGGGAGGACTCTTGTCTTTCGTGGTATAAAAACGTGCGGGTATCGTCTTCATCATCACCGCCTAGAGTGCTGGCCCCGTTGTGCATTACCACAAGCGCCAAAAAAAGAAAAGCGATTGAGATGTTCCGCCGCTAAGACGGTAGGACAGATCCTATGTAGAGCATGATAAGTCTCAGACTCATCGCAGGGACCCTGTGGCAACGTGTGATTGCGTGATGGAATGTGAGCTAAGATGGCTACTCGTATGGTCAGTCCTGCCTGGGGAGAGAAGGCTTGAAACCGAGCAAAGACGATGACAAGGAGGAAGTATCTGCCGCCGGACCGGAGATCGATAAATTTACTGTATGTAGCGGATGGCGCACGCTTTGAAGGATTTTGACGCGGTCATTCCGGTGAGCAAAACACATAAAGATCGTATCGATCTTGCAGGTTGCACTATGGGACGTCGACGTCACGCTTGTTCTTTCTCCCTTCAAAAGACCACCTCCTCTTACGAGTCTCCGCGCAACACATACAGGTTTAACGAACGAAAGGAGGACTTTATCTTATTAAAAAGCCATTAGCATCAATGACAGCCGCTAAGCAGGCAATCATCGTTGTCGGCGGCGCTGGTGCGTTAGGAAAGAGTCTAATCAACTCCCTCAGAACCTCCCCTGGCAGTAGCGCCAGTAGCATAATTAGCGTTGATTTCTTCCCCAATCCACGTGCGACACACTCGGTCCCTTTAATGGCAACAATTGGATCTATAGCTTGGCCTGAAACGGCCATGCAGGCGTTAGCAAAAGTGCGGGCATGTTTAAAGGACGAGGGTGGGTCGGAAATGCCATGCCGGGCCGTATTGCATGTTGCAGGAGGGTGGTCAGGGGGTGGTGTGCGCGACTCCGGCTTTCTGGAGAGCATGAATCGCATGTGGATCTGCAATGTACAGAGTGCGGCCCTCGCAGCCCACATGGCTGGCCTGTACCTTCGACCGCAGTATCCGTCGGTGGGGCGTCAAGCCGGGATGGGCGATGCCACACGCGATGTGGGCGACGGAAGGACTAAGAGCGGGGGGTTGATGGTATTGACGGGGGCAGGAGCAGCTATTGACCCTAAGGCATGCGTGAGCATGGTTGGATATGGTTTGAGCAAGAGCGCGACTCACTTTCTGACGAGGACTGTTGCAGCGGACCCGGAAGTGGTCAGGGCAGGCCTGACGGCCCTGTCTATCTTGCCTACGACGATTGACACTCCGGCAAATCGGATGGCTATGCCCGACGCTGATTTTGGAGAATGGACACGGGTAGGTTTTGGAAGAGGAGAGCGAAAAATACATGGTGAACGAGCGCATGGATGTTCAATATGGTCCTTAATGGGCACTTACTTACAATTACAGCCGGAAATTATTGCGGAGAGGCTGGTGACCTGGGTGGAAGACGCATCTCAGCGGCCCGCTTCGGGATCCCTGATCCGGGTAAGGATGCAAGAGTGCATGCTTTTACAATGAGAGGACTAAGGCCTTATTTGCTCTTTTCTTTCAGGTGGTCACATCTCAAGGCAAGACATCCTGGATGCCTGTCTTAGATTCCTCCTTGTGAGGTTTATTTATAGAAGCCTCGACGGATGTGAAAAATCATTTTGTTATGGATGCATTGAAGATGACAGATAAATTGAGGATCTTATAGCTGTCCCGAGAATGTTGAGAACAAACAATCAAAATTGTGTAAGGTAAAAATCGTGCAGGAGGACAGGATGATGGATTTTCTGTGTATAGATGAGAATAATCAGTCGCAAATAGGAGTAGAGGAGATGTCATGGATTTGACCGTCCTAACTACTACAATAGTAAGTCAGAGACGTGGTGGAAAAAGCCTGGCAGAAAGATGTTTCCTCTTTTCTCCTTGCTGATTTCTGTGTTACTTCGTATACTATCCTTCGAGTGTTGCTCCTCCCTGATCTCAAAGAGTCCCGAGTAGGCCAATGCCAACATTTTCTCATTCTCTGGACATTGCACCCTTCACACGTAAAAATTGGATGCGGTGCACTCAGTCAGAAAAACAGACCCCCAAAAGCCACGACATAATTGAGCCGGCTGTGTGCTCGTGTACGTTCCCTAAGTTGAAGCGAGGTCGGCGGCTTCCTTCCTCATCACCCAGTGCCTCCATGCCTTCCCTGCACATCACCGCCCGGCCCTTTTGTCATCGATGCTTGATGCCGCTCTTATCGTCTTTTGTCACATGATTTGACATGCTTTTATACCACCTGCTTCTTTAAATGTCGCCTTTTTATGCGAGGAAGCTGCGCCCATTTTACGAGGACATATCATGCTCACGCTTACTTTCCGACCCATATAAATACGTGCAATACTCCTTTCAGACTTGACCATGGCCACTGCAGATGACGAATCCTTAAGGCGTTGTTCTTCTTTTTCTCCCCCCTCCTCCATGTGCTCTTCCCTAACATCGACCCATCCTACGCCCCCTCACACACCCGTTTTTGCTCCCAACCTCCCCACATCTGGGCACCTCACGACTCTCAATAATGACGGTGACGATGAAGATGATCTCGTAAACCCTACTTCTCACTATCTCATGCTTCACTCGCTGCCCCATCGTTTCTCTCCTGAGCCTGATCTAAATTGCCTGGCCTGGCTTCGTGTCTATGAAGAAGCACAACAAGCCTTCCAGGCCAACAGCCGGAATGTCGCTGCACACTTCCCCGAACGCGTTAAAGAATTGCCATTATCATGTTTTTTGCAGCCACCTTCTAATGCTGCTACTTCTGTACCAGAAGATGGCTGTTCTGTACCAGAAGATGGCTGTTCTGTACATTTATTGACTACAGAAGACGGTGAGAAAGATAAGAGACAAAGCGGCCTTGCCAAAACGAGCGCTCATGAATTGATAAGCTTCAGTACGAAGGGTAATGTCGAAGGACCAAGTGAAAGGCTAGAAGTGGCCGAATTTCAGCGGACACATTTTTTGCACGACTGCGTAATCCCTTGGGTGGTGGCTGTCCACGAAGAGAAGGCAAACGGCGCGAGAAGCAAAACGAAGCTGCGAATAAAATACGAAATCACAGACCTTTTGTTGTACAACGCTATCGGGGCGGTACTGCAAGATACATATGACGACGAGGAGGTAGAGGATACGAACGCATTTTCCGAAGAGTGCGAGGTGAGAAAGTATGCGATTCTTGAATATCAAAGTCGAGAGAGCGGAGGAAGAGAGCGTCAACACAAGAGAATGAAATTTGATACGAGCTCCCAAAGAAATGGAGGGGGATACCTGGAAAACTGTACGAGTATCAGCAGTGTGTACTGACTGTACCAGTATCAGCAGACAAAAAGAGGATGAGCAACACCCAAAAACTCGCGCGCATAGGTATGATCATCATCGCCATGAACAATTTCGCCTGCGCTCCCTCCTAAAGCTCGCGCAACTTCGACAGAAAGCGATCGAGCATTTGCAACGACATGTGCGTCGCTTAGGGCAGGACCGAATAAATACTACGTGTCTTCCTGACACCCTCGACGAAAAAGGGAGGAATCTGGAGGGGATTTATGGGAAGAAAATTGAAGTAGTCGGCAACGGACGGGTAATGTCACAGGGGAAGTTAAAACATGAAATCTGTCCCAATCAAGCGGACTTTCAAGCAAAATTACAGCAGGATAAGGACGCATCGATAGGAAGATGTGGGGATGGCTTGGTAGAAGAGCATGCAACGGCAAAGCATGTCATTCGAAAAAATTTGGAAGGAGGTGAAGATCGACCACAGAATGACGTTGACTATAATGAAGGGTTTCGCTTGTTCCTGACACAAATGGGAGCAAAAAAGCAACATGTGAAGAACGCACCTTTAGAAGAGAAGACTGACAATAATGTGCTTGGAAATTCAATAGAGCTCGTAGATCCGCGGAGCCTGTACCAGCTACAGCTGCCGAAACTTAGATTCGCTCGAACGGTGACAAATTATAAACTCTCTATCACGTGGTTGTTAGAAAACAATTTGATACTAGGGAGGAAATTCGAGACATATTTAGGAGCTAAATGGAAGATAGCAAAGTGGAATAGGGCTAAGAAATGGGAGATGGCAAAATAAGAGGAACAAATACATAGCATGTAAGAGCGCCTCAAAAGCCTGGAGACAGAAGTTCGGAGCAGGGAGAAAGAGGACAAGGAGCGCGACTTGACATTGTCAGAACTGAATGATGATATCTCGGATTGCCAGGATCGGTTGGCTGCTTGTGACGAGGCCTTTAAATGGCTGATTCAAAACAGCAAAACACATCATGAGACAGAAGATAAAAAGAAGTAATGGTAGAGATCTACTGAAATGCCATTTGAGCATGATTACGTAAGCATGATTAAAGTTTCATTAAATGGAAAAAATGGATGTAAAGGACAGACTCCGTTCCATCCTATGCCTGACCAAATTTTCAAATGAATTTCAGCTTTTGTTCAAAAAGAAAGTGGCATAAGACGCTTTTCTGCTATACGCACGCACACTGCGTCGTGCCTAGAAAAGCGTAACTGTATCAAGTAAAAGGAGACAGAGGAGGCAAGTCCCACGGCTCACAATCCTGTACGCTACTTCCAAATCGTGCCAACAGCACAGTCTTCTTGAATATGGTGTGGTGAGGGAGAGTAAATTTTAAAAAGCGAATTCCAAGCAATCAGGACGAAATTTTAGCTACCAGGCTGAGAAAAATTACAGGTGTGGTCGCCGCCTATGACTTGCTTTGGACAACATTTGGGTGCTTTCCATGCTGGTGAACGAAAGGTCCGGTGGCTAGGATCGCACAATTCCATCGAAAGTTTAGTTTTAACGGGATACGTCCATATACAAGGCTTTGTGAAAACAATGAAGACAACTCGAGTGCTTGGCTGATGGGTGCGAGGTTACTTCAATCTACGCAGCGCTAAAAGCACACCTTTCGTAACGTGCGAATGACATGCTCCCATCCCAACTGCTAATATGAAATGTGTACAATTTTAAGTGTACAACGAAATATTTGATCAAAGAATAGAAGGATTTTCAGGTCTCGTGCTGGGCGTGTGCAAGCAATTATTTCGATTGTGAGGTGAGACGTTCACGACAGTAGTGAGCGATGAAAACCGGGTCTTGGGTACTATCAATTATTCAAAACATGCGCTTTGCGTATCTAATCAAACACTCAAGCTGTCATTTGGAAACGATTTTATCCAGACATTCGTATCCTTGTACAGGCCACAACTCATTTCGATTTGAAACTCCTCACTTGCTGGCCTCCTTCATCCTCCGACCTCCCGCCAACCTCATCAAGCATCGAGCGGTTGAAGGAAACTTTGCTCTGAAACTCCCCATCATATCATTCGAGTCCTAGCACACAAACATGTCAGTCATAAAGCAAGGGGAAGACATGAGTATCAATGAGCGGGAATTCATTCTTACGGCGCTAAAGGATGAAAATTGTCGCGCCGATGGCCGGACGCCTGCGGATACCCGTGAGCTGCGTGTTACTTACGCGCGTGCTGAAGGCCGGGCAACCGCCGAAATTCAGCTGGGTAAGACGCGCGTGCTTACTGTGGTTACTAGCGAGCTTACCCCGCCCTATCCTGATCGGCCTGCAGAAGGATTTTTGAACTTGAATGTAGAGTACTCTCCCATGGCAACACTGGGAATCGATAATGCACGCACTAATCCGACGTTAGTGGAAGTGGACCGTGTCATTGAGCGGTGCTTGCGTCAAAGCCGTGCACTAGACACAGAGGCACTTTGTGTTATCGCTGGCAGTAAAGTGTGGTCCTTGCGCTGCGACGTGCGAATCCTAGATGACGCAGGGAATGTTGTGGACGCGGCATGCTTGGCCACAGTCGCAGCGTTGATGCATTTTCGTCTCCCAGAAGTAACGGTGTTGACTGGAGGCTCAGACGAGAGGAGCAACAGCAGCGCAAACGACGGTAAAAGCAGTGTAGGTCGTGTTCGGGAGGGGAAAGGCCTGGGGCACGCGTCTGTGGTTGTTCACCACTCCTTCGAGAAGGAGCCGTCCGCCTTGCCCATCCACCACGTTCCCATCTGCGTCACTTTCGTGCTCTTTAACACGTCTCCTATCGTCTCTGTCATTGACCCTACGGAGCGCGAGGAGCTGGTGATGGGGGGCCGTGTAACTTTTTCAATCAACGTGCACAGAGAGGTGTGTGCCATGCAGAAGATTGGAGGGCTGGCGCTGGCCCCGACCAGCCTAACGCGGTTGGCAGAGATAGCCATGGAGAAGGTGGGCGACTGGCACTCTCTCTTAAAGACTTCTTTGGAGGCGGCGGACTCGCAAGCCAAGGCGGAAAGATTGCGATGCGTGCGTGGGACCGCCTCCATGCACGTTCGGAGAGGAGCGCTGGGAGACGCAGAAGGAGAAAGGGGAGCAAAAGAAGTGGAAGGAGGGGCGGACGCATCTACATCGCAAATCGAGACAGTTCATCTTGATTTTGCAGAGTTGCACGCACCAATCAAAGTTCGAGAGGAATCGGAGAAGCCGCCTGTCGATGAAGAGGAGGAGACACGTACGTTGAGTGTATTGGAGCAGGCAGCTTTGGATGCAGAGGACTACCGAATGAAACAAGGAACCGAAAATTTGACTCAGGGGATACAGGAGACGCAGTTCTCATGGACAGGGGCAGCAACTCGTAACTCAGATACAGGAGCTGTCGCAGGGCCTACAGACTCGGTGGTGACTGAAAGCACAGGCGTGAACGACGTGTGTACAGCAGCTTGTCCGGGATCGACTGCCGAAACTGCGCTTACTTCACATAGGTCGAGCATGGAAACCAAACCAGCAGGAGCTCGTGAGCTAGGGAGAAAAACAAAGACATTGGGGAGAAGAAAGGACGTAAGGAACGGAGAGGGTAGGGACACGGAAGAGGAGGACGACGACGAGGAGGGGGATGCCGTCATGATGGTTTCAGAATTTGCATCAAGCAGCGAAAGCAGTCTCGGATCCCCTTATGGTAAGACGGCCATTGCAGCGACAGGCTCCAATGCGAGGAGGCCTTCGTCACAGGGCGCCCCGCAGGCGACAGCTACTACTGAGCGAGCTGAAAACGATGACGAAGAAATTAAAGATTTGAGAGATGCGGTAAAAAAACCACGTGTACGAGGACAGAACGGAAGCTCGAGTGGCCGAGGTGCTGCGAAGCGTCCCAGTGGTACGTCGAGTAAGGGCACAAGCAAGAGCAGACCGGAAGGAGGCACGAAAAGATAAAGCGCTCCTGACAACGATTAAAGATCTCGTAGCAGCAAAATGTCAAATATGAATGGTTTTGTGATTATTTTATATTATGGGTCGCGTCTCGTGTAAGATCTTTCAGCGCACACCAGAAAACGCGGGCCCTGGCCTGGGAAGGGGGGCTGGCAACCTACCCGGAGGAGAGGGCCCGGTCCCACCCCCGCAAGGCGATGACGAGTCCAACCTGCCTCTGCTTCTTCGTGATTTACCAGCAACGCCGGCCTTCATGCCGCCGGCGTGACAATTTTGTCCCGTCGGCTCGCGTCAGACCCTTTTGAATACTCAGGAATGGACGAAAGATGGTAGCGTACGCCATTGTCGCAACTGATTTTGCGAGCAATACCGACGCAACCTCCACCACGTGCGTTGGCGGAGTGAGCGAAAGTCACGGAGATCGACGGGCTGGACGAAGATTGACCCGTGGAAAACCATTACCCATCCCATCACGGTTCAGAACATTAAAGGAAACGCTTGTACATTGAACAAATTGTGCCAGCCGTCTGATCGATACATTTTCTCTGACTTGAGGGACATCTGACATACCGATCGAGCCGGCTCACGCACGTCATCCCTTGGTCCCGTGCCCTTTATTTCTATCCATCCGCATTATTGACATCAAAATCGTGTCACTGAAATTTAAAGAGAACGCACAGGTGAAGGAATCATGGCCCTTGATGCCCTTTTGCGGCGTCGGCGGCCACTACCCGGAACCAGCAGCTCGAAAAATACTCGGTCGCCGTCGCCGCCGCATGGAGGGAGCGTGGGATCTGACATCGAAGATGAGAACATCAAAACCGTTTTAAAAGGGACGCTAAATTCTGTACACAGCAAACTGGCAGTTGGAAATGCTAGAAAAGATGGGGGAAGTGACGGGTTTACGAGAGGATGGGAGGCGACCCCTCAAGCTGTGGAGGGCGAGGAAGCCCTCGTAAGCAGGTTGCGGGGCCTGGCCTTGGGCACGGATCGATGGACAGCCTTGCTAGTGGCTCTCTGGGCTCTCCTATTTCTGGCTCTCGTTGTGAACAAGCAGGAGCTGTGGGTAGTTTTGGCGGGCCTAGTTGCCTACGCCTGCTTCTGCTTCTTGCTGGACGTGGTGGCCATCCCGCCCATCTGGGACGGGCCCCTCAAGGCCAAGGAGACCGCCCGCCTCTCCAACAGCCTGGTCTGCATCGCGCACGCCCTCGCTATGGGTTTCGCAGCCCTCTTTGGAGCCTCGGCGATCCTGAAGCTGACCATGACCTGCGGCTTCCTCCTCTTCGACCTCTGGGACAAGACCTGGAAGCGCCTCTACACCTCCCCGCCCTACCGCTTCACGCGGGGGATCCCCTACGCCCTCCAAGGCGCCACCACCCTGGTGCTCTCGATCACCGCCATTTGCAAAGGCGTCCCTATCAACGCCGATCTGCTCGTCGGCATCCCCGCCGCCCATCTTCTGGTCGAGTCAGTGCACGACCTGACGCGGATGTTCGCCTCGGAGAGAGCGCCCCCTCTGGGCCTGGCAAGGGTCACCGAGACAGTCGTGCTTTTCCCCGCCCGGCTTCTTCCCCACGCACTCCTCCTTGTCTCCCACATCCTTACCATTCATGCGACCTCCGCCCTCCCCTGCGCCTCAACCCCGCCCTCCACCCTACCCGTCCTCAGCACCTGGTGGGCGACTCGCGTGATGACCGTCCTGCTCGTCATGCTCAACGCCTCCAACCTTGCCTCTCTATTCTGGCCCGCCTTCCTTCGGCAGCGTTTCCTCGCCCAGCACCGTCTTCAGCCTCGACAAGGACACGAGCAGCGGCCAGGAGCCGCCCTCCCGCCCCTCCCCCCCCCCCCGTCCTCGCTCTGGTTTGTTCACGGTGAGGCCTATGATCTGTCTCCCTTCCTCTGTAAACATCCAGGAGGCTCCCACGCCCTGCGCTTGGGCCAAGGCCGCGACTGCACGGCTCTCTTCGAAAGCTATCACCCCTTCACCGAGCGCCACCGGCAGATCCTAGCGAAGCACCGCGTGGCCGTGGAGGAGACCGTGCTGGACGCGTACTGCCTGGGGGGCGGGGCGCGGGGACAGGGGCGGGGTAAGGACGTGTTCTACGAGACGTTGAAGAGGAGGGTGGCGGCGGCGATGGCGGGCGTGGACGTGGTCGCCTCCTGGAAGCGACGGGCCTACTACCTGCTGGTGCTCCTGGCCGTCCTCATCTCCTACCGCGGCTTCCTCCAGGGGCACTGGTCGGCCCTGCTTGTCTTCTCTCTCTCCTCCTGGCTCCTTGGCGCGATGGGCCACGACGGCTCGCACTTCGCGTGCTCCCATCGGCCCGGGGTCAACCGGCTCTGCGGCCTCGGCATCTCCCTGATCGCCTCTCCCTTCCTCTGGTACCATCAGCATACCTTCGCGCACCACTCCTTCACCAACGACTTCGACCACGACCCCGACCTCCACCACTTCGTTCTGACGCGGCCGCACGCCCGGCAGCCCCGCGGGCCCCATCACGCGCTCCAGCAGTTCCGGCTCTACGTGCTCGCCCAGTACGCGGTGGTCGTCTTCGGCGAGACCGTCTGGATCCCCCTCAAGCTCCTCTGCTTCCGGACCCTGCACGGGGTTATGGCCTTCCCCAACATTGGGTGGGACGGTCTGGCCCGGGCGCTCGCCCACTTCGTCCTGTACTACCTGCTCGTCTTCCACGCGCCGGCTCGGTGCTTGGCCGAGGCCGGCGAGGGCGCTTACAAGGCATGGGCGTTCCCCTTGCTTTACGTGTCGATATGCGGCATGCTCTTCGGGGTTTTCTCGCAAATCAACCACTTGAACGAGAAGAGCATCGCTGCGGCTCGAGGAGGCTCAGGGCACGAAGGGAAGAAGGGGCGGACCGGGGGGTCCTCCTGGGCCAAGGAGCAAGTGGAGACCTCCTCCAATTTCGCGACGCACTCGCCTTGGTGGTTCGTCCTGTCTAATGGGTTGAACTTCCAAATTGAGCATCATCTTTTTCCAGGTATCAACCATGAGCACCTATGGAGGGTCCAGCCAGTGGTGAAGGAGGCATGCAAGGAGTTTGGCGTCAATTACAAGAGCTATGAAAGCATCATGGAAATCGTGTGGGAAACAGCTCAATACTACAAGTCATTGGCGTGAGTGTGCAGGGTTGGGAAGGAGGAAGTTGTTTCATTATCTTCGTTACATAGGAGGGAGACTGGAGAAGTGACGCAAAGCAAGAGCTGGATCCTCAACGCGCTTAAATGTGTCGTAAGGGACGATCTTTTTTATGTTTATGGGGCATAATCTACCACCATCATGTAAGCTGAGGGCAAATTTTGGATAGCAACAAATAGGAGAGTGAGCGGAAAGGTTCTTGCATGCAAGATTAGCAGCCGGAAAAGGGTTCTTACACGGGAGGAAGCCACCTTCTCCTGTTGAGCTCGTATATGATGGCGTAGTCTACGGACCCCAAAAAACAGGATGGGAAAATAAAAAACCAACTTATTGAAGGATTTTCGTTCGAAAGAAACGAGCACAACCTTACCAACGTAAATTTATTACAAAAGTAAGAGCTCACGGCCAAAAATATCAGATGACATATGGGCCATAAAGGCCTGCCGCTGAACCACCTCCCCCATATGCGTCCAGGACCACGTCCTCTCTCTTTCCTCTTCGCCCCGCCTTCATCCGTCCGAGGCTTCGCAATGTGCGCCCACGGAAACTCCTATCGCTTGTTATATCCTGCCCATTCCTGTCTTGGTCTGCTCATCCGTCTTCTCTCGGATGGGGCGAGGACGCACGTTTTCCCAGAATGTGCCGCCGCTTCCTTCTATGACCTGCCCCCCCTTTGCTGCGTACCTCGGGCCCCAAGTCTACGTCGTGAAACGCCGTACTTCCTCTCCTTTATTCTTTGGCTAAGTTTCTGCGAGGAGAAATGTGCGCGATTTAAGAATTCCCAGCCACTTGACTGACAACCACCCATCGGGCCGTGCCCCCCCCCTCCTTGGCCCCTCCCCCTTCAACAGCAACTGCTTTCGTGGCCGCCGCCGCGCTTCTCACCCTGCAACTCACGCTCTTTGCGCATTCCTTGTCATCGTTACACATACGTCACACACAAATAGCCAATACTTCCTGTGGACGCACCCAGCTATGGCGGGGAACACTTTGAAAGACATTTGCGTTTGTGGTAGGTGGAGCGGTAGGAGGGAGGCTTGAAGTTGGCAAGTCAGGGAAGCGTGACGGTGCTCATTGTGATGAATGCGAATTGAGCAAGCGCTTCCGCCTAGGTTGTACGATATAAGTATGATCTTTGTCATAAGACGTCACAAGAGCTTAAAGATATGTTTGAAATGGGAAAACAAGAGAGGAGAATCCTCGAAGCCGTGCTCCGGCATGAAGTGGTAGACATCGCGAGTAGCGTATTCGCTTCTCTCGACCGGACGGCTAAGCCATTGTAGTTGGTTTTTTCTCGGAAATGAAGTGTTTAGGGGACGTCCAGCTTTATTGGGGAATACCAGAGATAGACTTGAAAAGTTGTCATCGTGTGCTCTTTTCTCCTCCCCCCACCTAGGCCCCAAGATCCTTCTTCCCTTCCTTGGGGGAGCAGTCGCAGCCCTCATTGCCGTCTATGCAGACTGGGCAATCTTCAAGCGCCGGGCCGGACCCGGAGGCAAGGGCAATGAGAAGCAAGAAAAAGAGAAGGGAGGCCTCAGCCTTGATGCCTTGCCTAGCGAGGTCAAGCTCCTCATATGTGCTGGCGGCATCTACGCCTCCTACCTGACGTTCGGGGTCTTGCAGGAGCAGATTTTCAAGTACCGGGGCCCGCAAGGAGAGCGTTTCACGGCCACGCTCTTCCTCCTCTGGGTCCAGTGCCTGGTGAACGCCCTCTTCGCCCTGGCCTTCATGCTCGCCGGGTCGCGGAGCTCACAGAAGATTCCCCTTTTCAACTTTGGCCTGACTGGCACGTCCTATATCCTGGCGATGCTCTTCTCGAACGAGGCGCTCAAGTACGTCTCCTACCCGACGCAGGCGCTGGGCAAGTCCTGCAAAATGGTGCCGGTCATGCTCTTCGGGGTGCTGATCCGCGGGAAGAAGTATCGGCCGATCGAGTACTTTTGCGTGTTCCTGGTGACCCTGGGCATCACCATGTTTCAGCTCTATGGAGGAAAGAAGAAGGGTGGCCACGGAAGCGGGAAAGCAGAGGAGGGGGACTCTTTGTACGGCGTGCTGCTGCTTCTGCTCTCCCTGGTGATGGACGGGGTGACGGGGGCGGTCCAGGACAAGCTGAAGACGATATGCAGGCCCACGGTGCACGAGTTCATGTTCTACACAAACATGGCCGGCGTCCTCGTCTGCTCCGTCCTTGTCCTCCCCACGGGCCAATTCATCCAGGGCACCCGCTTCTGCCTCGAGCACCCCGCCCTCTTCTCCACCATGGCCTGGCTCTCCCTCACCTCGGCCCTGGGTCAGAACTTCATCTTCCTGACCATCAAGTACTTCGACGCGCTCGTCCTGACCACGGTGACTACCACCCGCAAGTTCTTCACCATCCTAGTGTCCGTGGTCATGTACGGGCACGCCCTCAACAGCAAGCAGTGGCTGTCGGTGCTCTTGGTATTCTGCGGCCTCAGCGGGGAGGTTTATGACAAGTACGAGAAGAAGAAGGCGCAGCGAGCGAAGATGGCTCTGGAGGGAAAAAAGAAATGAGTGGAGGAAAAAAATATAAGAGACGCAATATGGTTGAAAAGCGTAGACTGGAGATGGGGAAAGGATACCGCCAGGCTCCACCAGGGATGTGGGGCTGTGGGGCTGCGACTCGGCGATTCGAGAGATTTTGTTGGCTGTATTGGCGAGGATACCAGGAAAGTGATATGATGCAAAATAGGGGCGGTCAGCGGGGAGCCAAGTCGTTGACCTTAACGTGTCACAGGGAGGAAAGCCGGTGGAGGCCGGCCGGGAGTATTACATGGAGGGCCACGGTGCGCATTTCGACCCTAATCAACCAGGCGCATCACAATCTCCGACCCGCCATGTGCTCTTTTTTGGGAAAATGCGTGACGGATGCTTGCGTGTGTAATTAAAAATTAAAAGCACAACCAGCTCGAAACGAAACAAGACGTAGTGAAGTGCGCCCCCGGCTACGCTCAATCCCGTAAAGCAATCTCTCACTCATCCAGCAGCGACAAGCCACTCAAGTAGAGGCCGTCGTTCGAAGATTTTAGCACAGCTTCTCTTTTTAAATGTGTCGCTCTTACCGTCAAAGTTTTAGCCCCGCCCCACGCTTGCCCCTGCGGGCGTCTGGGACGACCCCGTCCAAATGTTTTTTCGCGCCTCCCTTTCCCCCCACATCCATCACTCCTGCTTGCCCGCCCCACCTTCAAATGTTCTACCAGCGCCTGCGTGGCGGTGAGCGGTTCCGCGACCTATAGCCCCCCCCACCCCCTCCATCCCGACCCGCCCATTGCCTGTCCGCCACAGGCTGCCTAACATCCCCCGCCGCCTCGCGCTTTTTGGCTTCCAGCTTTGCTTCTGCCTTCAGCTCCTTCAGCCGCTCTCGCTTCCGCGCGACCTGGTCCTCAAGCACCGGCGTCCAGTACAGCTTGGGCGGGGTGGATGTGGAGCGGAAAAGCTCCTCCAGTGTGGGCATCGCGGGCTTCTCGTCCTCCTCCTCTTTCACTGCTTCTTTCGCCCCCTCCGCATCGCGTCTCGCCCTCACAATCCTCTCGGGTGAGGGCCCTAACTCCCGCTTCCGCCGTACCGAACCCCCCGATTCCGCCCCCCCCAGATGCGGTGGAGCCTCGAAGGGGGGGGGCCCGGGCAGGAGGCTGTTGCTGACCCGTTGCGTCTCCGCGCTCGCCGCCGCCAGGGCAGTCGTACGGGGCGTGGCCGCCAGAGGCTCCCCCGGCCTCGCCCTGCCTGCCTTGTCCCCTCCTTCCTGGAGCCTGGAGGCCGCGCGCGCCTTCTTGAGGAGTTTGTCCTCCTCCGTAACCTGGGCCGCGGTCTTGGACGAGAAATCGGCGGTCAGGACGCCCCCCCGCTCCGGCCACTGGTATTTGTTCAATGCGATCCGTGCTCGCGCCGCGCACTCCTCCGACTGGAAGGTGGCGTAACAGTGCGTCTTGATCACGTCCATCCACATTCCATCCTCTGCAACAAGAGGGCCCCCTCCCCGCTCCTCCAGCATCTCCTTGGCCGCCACCAGGCGGAAGGGACGGATGAAGCCGTCCACGCGGATGGTGGTGCTTCTCGGATTCTTTGGGGCTGGCACAAGGGCGGCGGCGGGCTCAGGGGCATCAGGGCCGGACCGAGACTCCTCCCTGGCCAGGAGCGCGGTCTCACTCGGACCTGCGCCCCTCTTCACCTCAGCATCAATGGGGGCAGGTGAAGCGCGTCCCTTCTGGGTCACTGCCGCCGCCATGTCAGACGATTGGGCTGACTCGCTCGGCACCGTGGCCGAGGAGGGAGAAGAGGGCAGGGCATCCGCGACCTGCCGCAGGGAGCTCACGATCTCAGAAGGCTCAGCGGCTTGTGGCACCGCCGAGGCCTCGGCTGGCGATGTCAGATGGGAAGGTTCCTCCTTCTCTACTACTCGATCGGGATTGCGCTCGAGCTCCGAGGGGTTGGCCGGGGCGGGGCTGGGACTTGGGTGGACGGCAGACGGGGCAGCCTCCGGCATTACCTCTCCTTCCTGCTCCTTCTCCCGCGAGGATCCAGAAGGACCTTTCGATCCAGAGCCTACCAATTCCTCCTCGACAATAGCCTTCACAGAAGGCTCCAAAGTCTTGTCTTGGGGCTCCGGTTTGTCGTTTAAGCCATCAACGTCGTCATTGCCCCCTTCCTCGGCGGCGCCTGCCTTCTCGACGTGCTGCACGAGTCGCTGCATTAAGTCTGCTTTCAGCCCCTTCACAGGCAAATCAAGCTTCTCCAATACCTTCTTAAGCTCAGTGACCTTCATGCCCTTAATTGCTTCCAGGGTGGGCAGCGCCATGGTACGATATAGGATGAGAAATGGTGCTGCGGTGTGTTGTCGTTTTTGTCCGTCTCTTGGTTTTTCACCTGAAAGGGTACGAACAAATTATCGGGTTCCATGAGGATCTCAAATGTATCTCAAAAGCTATACTGCCTCGATGGGCGGGCTGCGGGCGTAGCACTTCCCGCCTTTCCAGTGCCCTCTATCCTGTTGACTTCTTCTCTGAAGACTCCTCTCCGCCTTCTCTCCGCGCTCAAGCCAGCCCCCAGCCGCCTGTGTGCGTGTCGGGGCTTACGGTACGCGGACTCTGCAGAAGGCACGACCCGTCGTCAACGCAAACCATTGTGGCTTTCATTACGGCCCTGGAGAACACGCCAGGTCTCAAATAGTGAACCTGGAGGGGGGTGCACCCCCACAAATACTACAAGAGCTCTTCAGTCGACATAACCTCCTACCCTGTGCCTCATCTGCTCTCGCACATTGCCAGGTACTTGCGGCGCATTTCATGTGCTCAATTTCCCTGGGCGAAGTGCGCATAGCTGGCTCTCTTCTGGCTACGCTCATACAGGTAGTGGGGCAGCAGGCAGGTCGGCGTGCAGAGGGCTTGTTGCTCGGGGATGCCCTTGTCCACACCGTGGCCGTCACGGATGACACACAAGTAGCGAGGGAGCGCACAGACATGCAATTAGACGTGACAGGGTATGTGTCCACAGATCAAAAGGACGCGTTCTATGAACCATTGACTGGAACCATGAACGCGACAAAAATTGCCGAGGCCACATCAGAAGTTAATAGGCGACATGTAAGTCTGTTGGAGAGTTAATTGAGAAAGAAAGAGGTTTAAAGGGGTTTGAAGGGGACAAGGAGATACAGTAGAAGGCCGAATGTGTAACGAAAGATGTAATATGACACTTAAAGATGGTAAAAAAGGTGATAGGAGAGGATGAGGACAGCATGAGAGAGAGTCACGAATCTGGACCATCTTCGTGTTGAGCCCCTTATTCCCTTTTACGCATCTGCGCCATCTCGCAGAGGATGGTTGGCTGGTATGTGGCTCGAAATATGGCAAGCACCAAGCCAAGCTTGCGAGACCTGGCCATACTGAGGCATTTGGGTGACTACTTGAGGTCCACATCGCGAGAAGATGATGCTGAAGCTCTCCGGGGAGAGAGCAGGACGCCAAGCGAGGCAAAGAAATACACCAGCGAGACGACATTAGATAGGCGAGGAAAGGATCCAGCTTTAGCCTTTCCGGCAGTGCTAATCGTGTTCTCCCTGGACCTGCGATCCTCCTCGGAGGCTCAGGGCATTTCATATGCCTGCCACTACCTTTCTCCTGCTGCTCCCTCCTCTTCCTCCGAGAGTGCGTCCCTCGCCTACCACACGCATCTTCTCAAGGTTCGAAATGTCTCGCACGACTCTACCGCCGAGTACCAGGCCTACACAGGGGGCACGTACCCGTCATTGCTCTCCCCGCAATCGTCACTCCCCCCGAGAACCCCCCAACCCTCTGCAAGGATGCCCTCCCCAGGAATCCCCTCTATGCGTCCCGGCTTGGCAGACTTCGCACGCGCCATTCCTCCTCCTCATGTGACGGAATACGAACTGTATCTAGATCAGATTTTGGAGCATCTGCACGGCTTAGTGGATGAGATACGCGCGGAAGAACTAGAATTGAGTGCGTTGAAAAAAAAGCAAGGACGATTTAAACATTTATTGCGGGCGGAAAAAGAGAAGGGTAGGGGTGTCTCGGGAGAAAGAGAGCAAAAATTGGTTTGAAGTACATGAAGGGCTTGTAGATTTTATAAGACCAGAAATATTTGCAAATGTAGTGCCAGGGGAATCAAAATTGTTTCTGAAAATGGCTGAAATTTACAGGAACCTTTGTATCAACATCTTTCTGATATGATTGATCACTATCGATATGTATACGTCGAGTTTATGCGCCTTGAAGGGTCTTTAAGGAGCCAAACAGCGATTTCTGACAGTCAGAAGTACGAAGCAGAAAGAACTCCTTCTTCCTTCCAATCTACTAGTATGCATGTTCACGAGCAGACATTAAAATTGAGAGTTCGATTTCCATCTATCGGTGCAGTGTATCTTCTGGAGCTCGCTCAATTCTTTTGCTGTGGGTGCATGTTCCCGGCTCCCGCCAAGGCAACGTCCGAGACTCGACATCATATAGCCCGGCAGAGCCCGCAGCGTCACGCCGTCTCTAGGTCGCGCTCGCCGACCTGTGTACCATGCTGCTTACGGCACTACCATAAGGTTGATTGGCTTTTGGCGCGACTCGAGTTTTCGTTCGCCCTCTTGACCATGGCGTTTCAAGTCGCTGCCCTCGATCCTCACCCTGGCAGCCTCCATGACCAGAGGAATCCCAGCAGCTCCTTGAACAAGTCCCCATTCATATGCTGCACTGCTAGCTGCAAAACACAGACAGGTAAGTCAGGAATCGGGTGCACTGGGCGCTGTGGTCCGTCTTCGCCTCGACCGTGGAAATGTACGCGGGGCATTGGCCTCGGGGGCTCTAGTGTCTGTCGGCGCAGGCTGATCAGGTGCCGCACCCGCTCCACCGCTTTCGCAGGCCGCGCGATCTTGCCGTTGGTATAGATAAGGGACGGCGCAGTTGTCGCACGGTCTTCGCTTTCTCTTGCATGAGCGTCATCCGTCAAGGCCCCGCCTAGTTTGCCATATTGCCCATCCTCCTTATTTTCTGTCCCCATCAATTCAACAAGACACCGCATTTTCTCCAGCTGATATGCTTGGTAAGGTGCAGCTTCCAGCATCTCTTCCACCGTCTTGCTTTTGGCCAAACGTAGGGGCGTCATGCCACCCTTGTCCTCCACAGACGGGTTGGCGCCCCCCAGGCCCAGCAAAAGCGAGACTACGTTCACCTTAGACGACGCCGCAGCGAGGTGCAGGGGCGTGTGACCCGCGTGGTCCCCTATGTCCACCTGTGCACCGTAAAGAAGCAAGCGCTTGACGCCTTTTTCCACCGCTAATTCGTGGCCGACCCGCCCGCACATCCCTCCCCTCCCCCCCCCACAGTGACTGTACCCCCCTTCAGCGAGGTAGTGCAAACAAGAGCGAAGAGACTGATCTGTGACGTCTGGGTCTGCGTTTCCGTCAAGCAAACAGCTCAATAACGGTACGTTGTACGCGGCTGCGGCATAAATCAAAGCTGTCCGTTGTGCCTCGTCCATGTGGTCAGGATCTGCGCCTCGTTCGAGCAGAAGGCGGACGACGCAGATGGATCCTGATTTGGTGGCCAGGTGGATAGGAGTCCGCAAGCAAGCGTCTCGCTCTTCGACACAAAACCCAACTTCATCAATAAGGAAGCGTACTGTATCTACTTGTCCGGCAAAGGAAGCAACCATGAGGGCATTCCACGAGTAAGGGCCGCGTGGGGCAAAGGCAACGGAGCGTCGCCCGTGTGCTTTCAACAAACTCTTGAGGGTATCTATATCCCCGTCGAAGGCCGCTGAATTTGCAGGACCGTCAGTATGGATATCTGATTTAAGTTTGAAAAGGTGTACGGCGCGTAAGAAACAAAGATCTTTCACAGGTTTCTTCGCATTGCCAAACGATCGGATCGCGATATTTGGGAATGTATAAGGTGAAGACTCCCTTATTGACCTATTCTTGGATCGAAAATATTTGTCGATTCGGAGGTTTACAACCATTATTAACGAATCGAGCAAAAAATATGCGGCAAACCCCACATAGAACAATGACCAAAACCGAGACACATACCGGGATATTTGCCGCCTGTGAACGGCGGTCTGGACGGAATCATCTTGGGGCCAATTAAGGTGACGTCTCTGCGACAATGATATATAAAAGAGCATCTTAAGGAACAAAATCAGAAAGCACGTGAAAGTCGCCACCGGTGGGTCTAGTTATACGAATATTCGTCCTAGGCAAGCAGGCGCCATGACTGTCCCTTCAACTTCAACCTCTCCAACCTCCCCACCCCCACCACCTTTCACAACGTGCAGCGGGAAACATTTTAAATTTGCAATATTTGCCGTAAGAAATCTTGCATACCTTGTACACAGATGTGCCAAAAGTAATCAATTATGATTGACTTGGATCAATTCAATTCAATTTTCGCTTCTGCTTCCGCAAGGCACCACCCATTCAGCGCCGAAGTGCTGGTAATCTGCATTCAAAGCTACTATGCCCTTCTTCGTCCCACATCGGGCATACATTCAATATGCCAATTTCATTTTCCCACCATCTTTTTAATTTCTGTATACACCAATTATTTTAATATCGATGAATGCTTCCCAAAAGCTTCACATGTGCACACAGCCCAATTCAATTACATAATTCCTGTCTCTCCGCACACGTACCCCGTAACGGTGATCCACACTATAAAAACCTATAAAGATATCAGCCTACTGCTGTTGAGTAAGATACATACAAGCAGGGCACCAACACCACTAATAACTGATATCATGATCCCATTGGCTCCCATGATCGTCGCGTACATTTACTATCTTGACAACAACACATCAAAGCGCACCCGACTGTGTGCTTCGCTAATCGTATCCCTTTATTTCATCCCAGTAGTAAGATTCTTGTACTGTCGGAGTACTCCGACACATCCCTTCTCATGCTCTACAGACTGTCATCCCTCAAACCTGCAACAGACTCTACAGGCTTCGCTGCCGTGGCAGTTGCTGCCGCGCCCCCATATTTTGCAATCATGTTTTTGTAGACCTAACGCAAGAGATTTTTACGTGTCACGTGAGATGAAGAGAAAGCCGCATGCGAGCCATGGCTAGTTTTGACATAGTATCTCCTTTACAGACTCCTGTACCTAAAAATAGATCCGGCGACAGTCGTAGAACCCCTCTCTTGCTCACCCTTTCCCTCCCCAATCTCTCACCTCAGCTGACTTCTTGGGTGTACGTTTCTGATCATCATCGTAGTCTATGTGTATGAGCCCAAAGCGAACATCGAACCCGTCCGCCCACTGTAGGTAAAAATAAAGTATGACGATGAGCGTTCGCATGCCAATGAGTGTCCAATACTCCCTCGTGTAAGTAGAGAGCAACCGGCAACTGTGTCGTCAAATTTGGCAATGTGATAGCCAGATACAATCTTCCTGTTCTCTTCCTCTCCTCATACCTCAAAGTTGTCCATCAGCGACCAGTAGTAGTAGCCTGCCACATTCACCTTGTCAAAATGGATGGCTTTCCAGATTTCGGCCACGTACCTGAAAAGTATGGGAGCAAACGGGGTAAGAACACAAACAAAGAATCAAGAGGAGAAACCGGAAATCAGCGGCGATGAAAAAGGCATGAGAGCTTGTGAGGCTGGCGTTGATTCAACCGTGCGAAGAGAGTGACCACGAGGGCAAGACAAAGTACCCCACGCTCCTGCCCTTCACGCACCCATTCAAGTAGTCGATACGCTCTGTATCGTTCAAAGCATCTGCCAGCTTCATCTCTGACTCGCCAGGCACTGAGAGTCCGTTCTCCGTCACGTATATCTCGGGGTCATCGTAGCGCTCCTTGATCCAGCGCAACAAGCGCCGCATGCCCCAGGGGACGACCGAGAGACAGGAGGCGTCGCCCATGGGCCAGCGAGGGTCCATCATGATCCACCCGTTCAGGTCCGCAAAATAGTTCCCTGCGCCTATCTTCTCTGTCGGGTCCTGGAGTAGGTTGGTCGCGTAGTGGTTGATGCCGAAGAAGTCGGAGGACCCCTTCAAGTCCGCCTTCTGCGCCTCTGTGAACACAGGCAGCCGCTCCCCCACTCGCTCTTTCATCGCCTCTGGGTAGTCGCCCTTGTAGATGGGGTCTGCGAACCAGGCCAGGTACCAGATCAAGGACCGCTCCGCTGCCTCCTTGTCGCCTTGGCTACGGCAGAGAGGCTCCTTCCATTCCGTGGATAGGACCAAGCCGATCTTTCCGCCTTGGGTCGCTGCGTACTTCTCCCGATAAACCTTGACAGCAGCGGCGTGACCCAGTAGCTGGTTGTGCCCAGACAGGTACGGGTTCTCCGCCATGTCCTTCAGACCGGGCGCGTGCTGCCCTTGGCCATAGCCGGCGATGGAGGTGGTCCAAGGCTCATTAAGCGTGAACCAGAGCTTGACCTTGTCCCCCAAGGCATCAAACATCACGTCTGAGAACTCCGCGAAAGCCTCAACGGTGCTTTCGTTCAGCCACCCGCCCTGCTTCGACAGCGCCTCCGGCAAGTCCCAGTGGTAAAGCGTGACGGCGGGCGTGATCCCGTTGGCAAGGAGCTCGTCCGTCAGGTCCTTGTAGAACTCCAAACCCTTCGCGTTGACCTCGCCCCGACCTTCTGGCAAGACGCGGGACCAGGAAATCGAGTACCGATACGACTGCAAGCCCATGTCCTTCATCAGCTGCACGTCCTCTTTGTACCGGTTGTAATGGTCGCACGCCACGTCCCCCGTGTCGCCGTTGGCGATGTTCCCAGGAATTTGAACGAAGGTGTCCCACATGGAGGGCTTTCGGCCGTCCTGGGCAACTGCTCCTTCGATTTGATAGGCCGCCGTGGCCGCACCCCACACGAACCCGGGGGGGAAGGCCGTGTCTTTGCTCGACCAGACCTCCGCCGCCGTCATGTCCCCTCCAGATTCTCCTGGGATCGCGTAGTCCCAGCATGTCACGTCGGGGCCCTCAGGAAAGGCGTCCTTGGGGTCTGCCTGTGGAAGCCGCCTGTTCAGAGGTAAGGAAGGCGCTGTTTCCGTGACCCCACGGAGCTGTGCGACCGTAAAGGCCGTCGAGCCAGCGAGTAAGAAAGCCCGCAACATGTTGATGCAGCAAAATATGGAAGGGTAAAGATGCGGCCTTCGAAAAGCTGTTCCACTGTAAGAGTAATGTGTCCCCCAAAAAAGAACTCACGATAAGCGTCGAGGAGAAAAAGCATGACAAAACAGAGCCGAGTCCCCGAGGCTGCCTATGGGGTAATTATTAGACTCTGCCCCAACTTCTTCTAAATCCACTACAAGGCAATCGCATGTGAGGGCATAAATAATTGCAAGACGCGCGCTTTGGAATAGGAAACCTAGGAAAACCTTGATAGGTAGCAAAGTTGTGTAGACTTATGACTACACCTTTAAAACGTCCATACAGTGGAGATGCAGGTGGTTACTTTCTCAAAGAATGCACTTACGCGTGTCTACCTTTTTTGGTGCCGTAATAGACCGGATTCCAGACAATGCAATGAGATCGTCCGGGGAGACAAAGTACGACGACGACGTCGGGATGATCTATTACTGCCTGAGATGAAGTACAGGTGAAGACACAAAGCGGCGGGTGCGCACATTATCTCTTGTCCCGATCGTTATCTCTGCTCAAGCACTGATAGCATGCTCCAAACAATCAGCTTTTTATAAAGGCATTACGACACAAGCACTTGCAGAGTTGCCTCGATGCATGGATTCCATCTGGGGGAAGTGCCAGGAAAAGTCTCGAGGAAAAAAGCGACGGATGTCGGTGCAGGAGCTTCAACACAGCCACGTCCATATCCCGCGGACCCGCCTATATAAAACCTACGTCCTTGTCCTTCTGTAAAGCTCACGATTGCAATTTATACTCGCATTTGCAAGTCTTCAACAGTTTCTATAAGGACCTTCGCCAAGCTTTTATTGTGCCGGTCCGTTGTGTTGGGACTGTTTTAGGATCGGAAAAATTTTCGCCTTGATCTGGAAAAGCTCGCGAACATCTTCTCGGCAGGGTCCATCTTACGCCTCCTCTCAAGAAGGCACCCTTCATTTGCTCCTCTCGGTTTATTCCTTTTGAATGGGATGGCAAGAAGAGACGTGAATGTGAAAAAAAAATGAAAGAAGGACTTACATTCCCGTGGTATTTTTATTGGTACTTTCTTCATCTTTGATCAATTTTACTTTCCTCTCTGCTTGGGACCCCTCGTGTCCGCGGCGCGGACGCTTCGTTTTTTGGCCCTCGATTCGCTCCAGTCACCATGCCTTGCCTGTTTCGCCACAAAAGACGGTAAATCGCGCTGATGTTGTAGCTCAATGTCTTCCACCTTCCCCTTTTTCCCGTTTGAGCCCTCCCCTTTCTCTGCCCTTGCCTTCTGGCTTCTCTGCGTCTCGCTCTTCGTCCCTTCATACAGGCCACCTTTCTTTTCTCGCTCCTCCCCGCCTTCCAAGCTTGTCTCTCTTAATCCTCTCTTCGTATTCTCAAGGAACCCCATCCCATTTCTATAGTCCTCTGGAATGCGTCCGGCCGCCTCGAGTGTTTGCAGATCTTGTACGCCCTGCCTTCGCATCTCCAGAGTTCGAACTTCCAATATTCTCTTCTCCCCTTCACTTAAGTATCTTATCAGCCTTTGGACAACATTTCTTTCAAAGCAACGAGATAGCAGCTCTCCAATTGCCCAGTACACGCTCCCCACACCGTTGTACATTCCGCAGTTGAACCACACGCGCCGGACGTCGCAGACAAAGTCCACGAGGGGAAATCCTGCTACCCTTACCCCTCCATCACTACCGTCACCGTCCAGTCCACCCTCCTGCTTCCTCGCTTTGCTTTCGTCCATGCTTTCGCCGCCTTCTTCGGTTCGGCTGCCGCCTGTCACACCTGCGCCACCAGGATCCCGAGTCTTCTTCCTTCTTCTCACGGTGTCCCCTTCTGTTCCTGCCGTTTCCGCCGCTGCCACCGCCTTCCCTCCTTTCCCGAAATATCTGTCCCAAATCGTCTGGAGGTCCATGGCCTCTCGCACGTAGTCGGCGTAGTCTGGCACTTTCTCCACTTCCACAGGCTCGCAGAAAGCCCCTGAAAGCTCGTGTTTGAGCAGAAACTGCAAAATCTTCTTGGCATCCCGCTCCGGCGTCGCTTCTAGTCCGAGCTCCTCCACCAGGGCCCGTGTCGGCTCGTCTTCCGGTAGTCGACACTCGGCGCAAAGCCAGATGGCCGGGTCGGGGGGCAAGTGCTTGAGGTGCAGGCATCGGGAGTGGTACGCCCGGGGGCAGTGAGTGCAGAGAAGCAGCGCATTTGGCGCTCGCCCTTTTTTCTTTTTCCCACCTTCTACTCGAGACCCAATCTTTGCCAAGGCGCCACCCACTCCCAACCCTTCCCGCCCGGGCGCTTCCTCCTCTTCTGTCTCCTCTTGGCATATGCAGCAGACCTCAACATTCACGTGCCCGGGCCCGCGGCCAACCGCGGGCCCCGTCTCTCCAGGCTCCGCCTTCAGGTTGGCCGCCGTGGCTGGCAGAGGAAGTGCAGAGTGCGGGCGCGAGGCAAGCGGGGGGGCAGGCCCTGCCGCCTTATAGGTGGAGGAGGAGGCCGTCCCAAGACCTTTGCCGTCGGTCGCCGATGGATGCTTCCTCTTTCGGGAGGACTGGGCGGGGGCTGTGAAATTCTCTGCCTTGCCGATGCCAGCCGCAAGGGAGGGAGGGAGGTGTCCTTTGCTCCCCCCCCCCCCGCCAATGAGACCCTTCACGGGCGGACGAGCTCCGGACGAGAAGCCCGTCGCTGGCGTCCTCTCCTTGACCAAAACCGCCTTTGCCCCCCAGTCTGGCCCCGTTCCTTGGCCAGGCGCCTCGGCCCCATCCTTCCCTTCTCCTTTTCCTTCGGGCACGACCGGCAACACCCCCAGGCCGGCGGCTGCCATCTCTGAGGGCGTGACCATCTCGAATGCGTAGAGAGCGCGCTCCGGGAGCACCAAGCTCGGACCAAACCACTTCCGCTTCCTCGCCGCCTCCTCTTCTTCCTCAGGGGCAGGGGCCAGGCACTCCCACCTCCCCCCGTCGCCTCCACCGCCCTCCTTTCCCCCCTCTCCTCCCATTCGACGACGGAGGCGGACCATCATTAGCGGAGAGGTCCACGAAGGCGTAGCAAGACGCTTTCGCACCCGGACCCGGACCCGCATCGAATCGCCCACCGGCGAGAAATCCAGCTTGATCCTCTTTCTCGACCCCGCCCTCGCACCTCCGCCGTCCTCGTCTTCCCTCCCAGCATGCCTCCCTCTCTCTCCCCCATTCCTCTCTCCCTCCTGCTCCCCGGCCTTCCGATTGAGCGTCTGGGCGCTGGCCGCAGCGTCTATGGAAGCCAGTCCTCGCAAGGCACTGGCCAAGCCCATGCCGCCTCCCCTCTCCCCCCCGTGCCCACCGACCTCGGCCAAGACGGCTGCCATTTTGGAGGTGTAAGCAACAGGGTCGAAGTTCGTGGGGAAGGGAGGGAAGCTGGGCGGGAGGGAGGAAATTTCCTGTATCCCCTCCTGCGCCCCTGCCTCCGCCCGCTTCTTTCTCTCTCCGCCTCGCCCTGCTGCTGAAGCGGCGAGCGCATTCGCAGCAGCCATGGCGGTCGTGAGGAAGGCTGGGTAGTCCCGCAGCTGCAGGGAGGGAGGGAAGGGGTAGCCCGCCTCCTCGGCGGCTTGCGTCACCGCCTGAGCCGCATGCCGGGCGCGCTGTGAGGCCTGACGGACCGCCCTTGCCGCAGCCCTTTGCTTGAGCTTGGCGGCTTGACGAGCCGCCTTGCGCTCGTCGGGACTGAGACGGGCACTGGGCAGGGTCCGGGCGGGGGCCGGGACGCCCCGCGCGGCCTTGTCGATGGCTCCGAGGTAAGCAAGCAGGGTCTGGAGGAGGGAGGGGTCGAGGGAGGGGAGGACGAGGGGGGGAAAGGCGGTGGAGGGGGCGAGGGGGGGCAAGAGGGCCTCAGGCACGCTGTGCTTGAGCACCGTCTTGGAGGCGCTCTTGGCGCTCGCCTTCTCCTCTATCTGTCCCCTGAGCCCGCGGCGGACGTCGTCCTCAAGAAGCGAGTGGGCGACGCTGAGGGCGCCGCTGCGAGCGAGCGCGAGCGGGTGGGAGCCTAGGACGTCCAAGAGATCGCCGTCTTCGGTGGCGGCGCGGCCGGCCTTCAGGTTGAGGGCGCGGCGGAGAATGTCCAGGGCTCGACGAAGGGTCTGGCGGCGGCAGGGCTTGCAGGGGCACTGGAGCGAGCAGACGAGGCAGAGAGGGTGGAGGGAGCCCGCGGGCGTGGTGGTGCTGCTTGTGAGAGCAGCGGCCAAGCCACCTAGGCTCTGGAGCGGGCCCACCCCACCGACAGGGCTGTCCGATGGAATCGTCGAGGAGGAGACGAGAAGACTAGACGCAGAAGGCTGAAGCTTCTCCCTGATAGCCTCCAGCGTCACCCTCGCTGTCTCCTCCTCTCCTCCATCGCCTGCCCCTCCTCCACCGCCGACTTCCGCGCCTCCTGTCGCCGGATCAGCTGCGCGCTCGACGCTCTTCCCCCCCCTAGCCGCCTCCCTGCTCCCTCCAGCCTCCTCCATCATCTCCTCTTTCACTGCTCCTTCAACCTTCTGCTCCACAGACAAGCGCGGCTGCCCCCGTGCCCGGAACAAAGCCAGCCCCTCCCGCTGACTCAGGTTCTGGTGGTGCCGGGAGAAGTGCAACTCGCAGAGGGCGTGAGACTGGTAGCCGCGGGGACAGTATGCCACCAGCTTATCCCTGCGGGGGAATGGGTTTAAAAGGGGGGAAAGGGCCGAGACAGATGGCGTATGGCTCTATATTCTACCGCTCATTCGTCCTTTTCCCCGCCTCCAAACGTACTGCGCGTGCTTGCACCCGTGACAGCACTGTTTGCTCTGAATGAGCCCCTGCGGGGTGTGCGGGGCAAGATGGAGACAGACACGCTGAGCCTCGCGGGAGAGGGCCTCGAGGATGACGTGCAACTGGAGGGGAATGAGGGGGAGGACGGGGTCGAGCGCCGCGTCGAGGTGGTCCTTCATTAGGGCTACGTCTGTGGGGAAGGGAGGAGGCGAACAGGAGCCGAGAGGGCATTAAAGGGAGGAGACGGATACCCACCTTTCAAAGCACCCCTCAGCCTTCTCGCCGCGCGCCCGCTATGACCCACCTACCGATGCTTTTGATCGCCTTCTTGGCCGTTTGTTGCACGTCTCGCTGCTCATGCAGCAGCCTCCCCGCCTCCTCGGCCCGAGCACCCTCGCTCTTGCCGCCCCTGGCCGCGGCCCTGTGAAGGTCAGTCGAGGAGCAGAGACGCGTGTATATGGTGAGCTTCTCGCATGAGGGCGAGTGCGCGCCCGTAGCTCGTGGAGGGGGCCTCGTGAAAGACATCTGCGACGCGCCCGGTTCCCCTCCGTACGACAGACGGGGTCCCGAGGCCGGCACCAGCTCGCCTTTGCGCCCAAGGACTGCCCTGCATATAATGTCGAAGGCATCCGAACGGCCTGTTCCTCCTCTCTTCGCCTCCCGGTGCTTACATGTCTTCGGTGCCCGCCCGCGCCCCGGGGCCGCCAGCATGCCCGCCTGCCGCCTCGCCCCCCTTGTCCTCAGACGGCCCGCCCCTCCCAAACCACTCTCCCTGAGTCTGCCTGGCGGCGGCAACAAGGAGCGCTTTCTCCTCGGCAGCGCGGCGGGCATGCTCGGCGGTCTCTTGCTGCGTCTGCTCCTGGTAGGAGTAGTGGAGCTCCAGGGACTCCGGGTCGGCGGCCGCCATGTCCTTGAGCTGCTCCGTGACGGAGTGCGTGAGGGCAGTCACCTCCACGTGAGACAGGCCCAGCTCGTGGCCTACTGTGGCAGCAAATCTTTAGGGGGGGGATGGATGGATGGGAGATGTTCCACATTGAAGGCCGCAAGGAGTCTTGATCCGGAATCAAAACCGAATCGGGCTCACCACCATAAAAGCCCTTCCTGACGTTCTCTATACACAACGACAACCCCGTCACTCCCCGACGTATTCCCTACGACTCACGCATCTGGTTCTGGCAAATGCTTGCTCGTGATATCCCACGTGATATCATCCTGGAAATAATCTTCGCCACCCTCTTTGAGCTTCACTTTCACTTGCACGCGCACCTCCGGTATTTTTTTTCGCAGAGAGGATACCCGCGCGGGACAGGCTTCCTCTTGTGTCTCCGTCAAAGTGGTGGGGGAGGACAAACTCAGGTCATGGAATGGGCCTGTCCGTGCGTGAGCCGGGGGGGGCGGGGAGGGGGCCAGGGCGTAGGGTGAAATGGAAACTATCTGCGAGCGGGCATTAATTGTGAAGGAAGCATACGTACCGATAGCTGCCCATCCCCAGCCTTTGGGCCGCAATTGCACCATGAGACCTTTCGGAGTAACGCTATAACAAACCGAAAGGCTCCCTTGATGTCCGTGAAAGAAGAACGCATGAGTAGAGACAGAGAGTGACGTCTAGGCAAGTAAACGCCCGGGGAAGCTTGCCCAGCCTCCTCAAAGCTATTCTACGGAAGGGAGATACGCCAAAGTAATAGCAGAGAGATAGATGCGCAGGCATGAACGCGTGCTGGTGGTGATAGAGACACATTATCTTTCTCAGCGCCTCTCCGGCGGGTCGTAGGCGAGGCGGCGAGCAGGACTCGAGGCACCTTGCATGCTTTTTTAGGTTACCATTGCACTGCACCCCGTCCGTCGCAGCTCATCATCTATGCACAATAGTTCTTTTGTACCCAAGTTGTTTGTACATGCACGAGACAACGCGTGAGTATGTTCGGCTTGACATGTCAACTATAAGGCTGCTTCCCTCGGACCTTCACCCTATCATGTTTCACCGAACTCAAATCAACTTGCTTGAAATACACTGAGATCCGAATTGCTGTCAACAACATGTTATGGTTGAGAGATGCGTATGATATATAGCAGCCTCTTTGAGTGATCGAAGCCTTACGTAAGAATATTGTCAGCCCTCCCTCAACAGAACTTGAATATTCCTACACTTTCTCAGTACTTCCGAAAAAGGGGACGGCGAATGCTTTTGCAGGGCTTGCGGCAATGTTGTTCGCGCGGTAGTCACGCTTGTGGAAAGCGACGACGCCCTTCTGTTGTCAATCGCGCGCAATGCTCTAGCGCTCCTCGAGACGAGCTAGTTCATCTCCTCGGCCCGGCGTCAGGACTTTCCTCTTGCCAATGGAGCAATGATGAGCCCCGCGAGGCAATGCTTCCACAGCCCCAGTACGAAGGCGACTGGGAGATCCAGGCCGAGGAGGAGGATCAGCAGGAAAGAATCGGGGCCAAGGATCGGGAAGGGGAGGATAAGGGTGAGGAGGGAGATGTCTTCGGAGGGGGGCAGACTCCGCACCGTCCAGGAGCCTTTGCTACCGACCACGCCACCCCAGCAGCCTCTCGTGGGAGCGGAGCTGACTCTTACAAGGAGAGCTATCAGGACGAATACTGGGAGCGGCCCGGCATTGTCCAGGCCACCTCCCGCTGCCCCGCCCTGGTGTTGAACCAGGACCTGACCCCCCTGACGCTCTTCCCCCTCACCATCGCCCCCTGGTGGTCGGCCGTGCGCAGCACTCTGCGAGGCCGGGTCTCGGTCCTATCCAGCTATGACCGCGGGGTCCGGTCGACCCACGCCTTGCACCAACTGCCCTCTGTTGTGGCCTTGACGCGGCAGCAGACTCCCGGCCAGCGGCGACAGGCGGGGGCGCTGGAAGGGCGGGAGGGCGAGGCAGGGTGCAAGGCCGGGGGGGGCCGAGGTGAAGGGGGCGGCGAGCGGAGATTTTGGCCCGCCGCCAGGACTCCGCGGCCCTTTCGCCGCAACGTGGCGCTGCGGGACGGCTACGTTTGCTGCTTCTGCGGGCGGCGCCTCAGCTACCGGACCCTGACGCTCGACCACGTGGTCCCCCGCTGTCTCGGGGGCGAGGACAGCTGGGAGAATCTGGCCTCCGCCTGCCGGCAGTGCAACAGCCGCAAGGGGTCTCTGCTCGTCTCAGAGCTCGGGAGGATCGACATGCGCCTGCTGCGGGCCCCCTACGCGCCAACGGCCCTCCAGGTAAGCGGGCTGGGCGACTGTCTGCACCTAGGACTCTTCACCCATCCGTCCCAACCCCGTCTCCCCACAGCTGGCCTACGCCTACGTCGACCTCCTGCCCGCCGCTATCCTCAACCAGTGGGGCCGCTACCTGGAAGGGCCTTTGGCCCGCGAGGCGGCCAAAGTGAGCGCCCTCCATGCCACCTTCTCCCTCCCCACCCCCCACGCCACCCCTCCCTCTTTTTCCAAATCCGGGGCCCAGAGGGCGCCGGGAGGCTCCCACACCCCTTGCTCAGTGGCCGACGACGGATCAAGGCCCCGCAATCTCGTGGATGTCTCTCCGCTGCCTAGGACAGAAGCGCGCAAGGAGCAATGCCAGCCCCGGATGAAGACGGAAGAGGGGGGCGAGGACGGTGGCTACGGGTTGTCTGCCCCCCGGGGGCCTCTGGCCTGGTCAACGCATTAACGCGTTGAGAGGCAGATTCGGGAATGGGGAACGGAAGGGAATGGAAGGTGTGTACAGCGCTTATAAGTGTATGCATGCATGTAAGAACAGATGGCGTAGCGTATGTCTATGAGGGGAGGAGTACGAGTCGGAGGGAAAAGCATGAGGGTTTTTCGTGTACTTGTATCCTTTTGGGGAGGGCATGAAGAAGGAAAAAGAGTAACTGCAGCTTCGACTTCGACGCGATGAAGTAGTTCGCGAGCAATGAGAAAGGCAGCATCTTTATTTCTGGGGATGTGCCCCTTCCCTCCTACCTGGCCCCGACCGCTCGGTGCACCGGGCATGCTCCTCCCTCATGACTTCCCCTTTCGGAGTTTCGGCACCCACGCCCATACCATTTCCGCTGTTATCGGACTCTTACCGCTGGAATCGGTCACCTCTACAGCTACCAGCACGTCACCTTTCTCCTCAGAATTGATCTTAGTCAGCTGCTCCTCCGTCAGATGGGCCACCGCCTTAATATCTCCCTCGCACCGCCTCACGAAATTTACTTTCATGCTTTTGCAGAGCGGTAGTGCTGAGTCCGGCACATTCATGCCAACCACAATGCCTGTAGCACTTTCAGCGGCTAGCGCCATACCGCAAGCGTGGATACCACCGATGTGATTTTGCACTCGCCGACGATTCTTCAGGTGCACAACAGCCCGTTTATCAGACATCTCTTCAACCCAAAGTCGCGCCGTACCAGCCAACTTTACCTAATATCAAAGTCGATTCAATCATCGGTGAGATATCGTCATGTATGGCGTGTTCATGACCACTCGAAGGGAAGAAACAAGGCAAACATCGTAAAGTCCAACCCAGCGGAGGCAACTGTACCATCATATCGAAGGCGAGAGTGTACCCCCAAGGCTTATAAGCCGCTGGTAGAGGCGAGGTGAGTTTGGCCACTTGTGTTGCGAGACGATTTAGCTTCCGGCTGGTCATTTTTGACAAGAAAAACAGAGCAAATTATTCACTTGAGTTCCTGACTCCTCGCGCGCCTACGTGCTTTAAGCAAGAGTTCCCTCGATGGGGATGGAGAACAAAGCTACTTTTCCTGTTATTGTACAACGTTCCTTTAGTAAAAACAGAGAAGGTGAAAATAGACGAGACAGGATGAGTGGAAGAAGCCAAGATGAAAGTCCCTGCCCCCCTCCACGGCGTGCGTCGACTGCGCTTTCCTTCATCAGCGAGAGGTTAACCCGCCTACCTCGTGAACCCCCAACACTGACTCCCACTCTCGCAAGAAACAGATGACGGACTAGAAAAGGGACCACATTTGAGTCATGATGAATCGCACCCCGCTTTTTTGGCTGGTACTGCTCCACTCCATTCCAAATTGCCTTCATGCCTTCGCCTCCTTCACTACACGGCTCCCGATGTATCAACCCTCAGGATCGATCCTTCCGGTCATGACAACCGCCGAGACCACGAAACTAGCAGGGCCTGAAAAGCCCTCGCGTTTGCAAACACTCGACTACACAACATTAGCTCTGGTGGCCTATGAGCTAAGAGAGCGGCTTTTGCCTGGACGAGTCGAGAATGTTATTCAGCAGGACGATTTCAGCCTGTTGCTTCAAATGCGCTGTGTCGATGATTTTACCTGGATGCTAATTTGCTGGCAACCAGAAGCCGCACGCGTTTGTTTGCAGAGGAATGGACCAAACGACAGTAATAGAAATAGCCGCGGGGACGGTCAAAGCAAACGAAGGGGAGGAGGCAATGGAGTGTCGTCCACATTGTACAGCCTACCAGGCCAATTGAAGGGTTTTCTTCAGCTGAAGACGCTAATAAACGTGACGCTTCCTATACCCGGGGAACGCATTATGGTGTTTGAGTTTGCGGACCGTCTGACTGTGTCGGTTCCTACACACAAGCTTGTTGTAGAGGTCATGGGACGACGAAGCAACGTCATGCTTGTGGATGGAGACACCGACACTGTCCTCGCCTGTGGCTACCAAGTATCACCATTAAAATCTGTCCGTCCTGTTTCTATCGGCCAGCGATACACTTATCCCCCACCATTGACCGCTCCGATGCCTCCGCCATTGCCCGAAGATCAGGCAGACATGGAGGCATACGAAAGCGAATTTATTCGGCGGATAACTCTTGTCCCATCCCATTCTTTGCCCAAGGCCCTTATTTCTGCTTATCGAGGATTCAGCCCACAGCTTGTTGATGTGATGGGGTCCACAGTAGGCATTTCAAACGCAAGCACAACGCCTGTGGGAAATCTAGCCCGTGATGTGCTTGTACGCTTCTTCCGCGGCCCTGTTGTCATGTGGGTGCGACTCATTGTCATGCGAGACCCCAGGGTACTAGCAACGTCCGAATGTGGGCTCAGTTTGGACGGAAAGCGCTATACACCACTATTATTCCATCCTGGAAACGGGTGGCAGCCTGTGCCATCCGTGCTAAAGCTAGTGGAGGTTTATTATACGGCTTTTCTAAAGCGACAGGAGCTGAGAGATCTGCAACGGAGGGGACTCAACAGAGTCCAAGCCGTGCAGCACCGTTTACAGCGAACGCGACAGGAATTTCAGCGACAGCTCGATGCTGCAGCGGAAGAAGAAGTCAGCAAATTGCAGACTAAAGCGGAGCTGCTGACGACTTACGCCTATAGCTGGAAACAAGGGGATACCGAGTGTGTATGCCCAGACCTTGACACGGGAGAAGAGATTTGCATCCCACTGAAACCGGGAAAATCTGCTGCGGATGAAGCACAGGCTACTTACGGTCGTATTCGTAAATTAAAGCGAAGTGTGGATGCCATAATGCCTTTACTGCAGAAAATCGACGTGAAGGTGGCGTATGTGGACGAGCTTGAGTCTAGCATCCAGCAACTTGGAAACTCGGCTCGCTTAGATGAAGACACACCTAATGTTCTAAACACTCGAACGCTTAGTCAAGACCTTGCAATCATGCGGGAAATAGCTGAAGAGCTGGGCATGAATTGTCTTGATGGTAGAGGTGGAAGCTCCACCACTTTTTTTTCAACAATACTGAATCGGCTTTCTGTGCCTGGAACCGAGCAGAGCAGCCTGAGCAATTACAAAAATAGCAAAAATAGCAAGAGGAAAAAAATGGACAAGCCTGTCAGGGAGAAAAACAAAAAAATTCAAGGCAAAAGCACAGATGGTGCAAAGAAGTATGCACAGAGTATGACGATCCAATCATTTCGCCCTCCTTCTGTGGATAGTGCTCCAAATGTTGTAATGTACGTCGGTCGTAATAGTAAGCAGAACGATTACGTGACTTTTCAACTTGCACGAGATCATGAACTCTGGTTTCATGCTCAAGGAGTCCCTGGTGCCCACTGTTTAATGCGTATTGATCCAGGCGTCGAAGTAAGTGACGCAGATATGCAATTTGCAGCTGATTTAGCAGCTTATTTTAGCAAAGCGCGTGGATCAGGCCAAGTGCCTGTTATATGGACATCACCAAAGAACCTCAAACGTGTAGTTGGTGGTGGACCAGGCATGGTTCATGTAAGCAAGGAGAAGGTCTTGTGGGGGAGACCTTCGCGAGGCGAGAAAATTGTCCTTGAAAATGATGAGGACAATAACACTCTGATATGAAGAAAGCACCATGTCAATTTAGAAATCATTTCCAGATATATGTGAAACATTTTTATAACTTTGTTATTCTTTAGCATTAATAGCTTTGAGACTCGAGACATTTCAAGCATTTTTCACATTCAATGAAGGCGAGCGGGCTTGAGATTTTGGTAATCACAGGTCCATATCTGTACAAGTGGGTAGAATTCTTGTAACAACACCTTCGCGGAGCGCGCGGGATCGCAAAGCAGTTTTCCAGTAGGACTTTCACATTCATTACGCAAGTTGACATTTGCAACTCCCTCTGTTCCGCGTCGTTCTGTCCCACCCCCAGGCAGAAGATGACGCATGACGATTGCGGGGACATGCGGTAAATGAGTAAAAGTGGGGGAACGAGTAAGCTGTAAAAGCACATCCTCCGCTCTATTGTATAGTCCACATTTTTTAGCAAGATCTACATTGGAGGTTGCCACTAGATTATACATGCGATCCCAGTCAGAACCAAAAGGATCTGTTGAGTAATGGTTAAAAATATCTCGGTCATGTATGGTTTCATAGGAAGGATACAAAGGTATCGCATCCGCGCTGGTGAAAGAGACGTATCGAGAGTCGTACCGAGCTGTATCCGCCACTCGAATGTCATCGAATAATCCATAAGGTGTTCTAGGTAATTTTCCTGTGATCCGGATAATGTAATCTTTCTTCCCAATCTCCTTCGGCATGCACCAGAAAATATAGTTTTCATTTGCGTTTCGGACAGCCACCCCACGGCGAATGATTGGATTTTGTTCAGGATCGAATAATGAGAATTCGGTTGCGTTGCATTCTGTTCCAATCTGCAAATTCTTGGGCCACCATGTATTGAATCTCAAGTCCAAATTTTCAATAAATTCTTCGGTCCTTGCCTGAAATTCGTCGGAGCACCGACGAATAATATCCCATCCTCCATTTCTGTGGTTCAAAATTTCTACTAATGGCATTTCTACATAACCCCATTCTCGATTACTCCCACTACGATCTTCTCCCGCCCGCGGATCTAAAAGTTGAAGTCGAAACGCTAGCAATGCATATAGCGACGTCGAGCCAGGTCGAAGCGCCGCCATTTCGTTGGGATATCCCTTACTGCCATCCTTAGAGATGTATATTTCGTAAGTTCCCATGTTGTCTTCTGTGACTTCAATGTCATTGAAGGGATTCTTGCCCAATGAGGGTCGAATATCAGTGTCATGAAGTGTACTTATCGATTGTAAGCTTGCATCGTACACAGTAAAACTGAAATATCGTACGTACGGAAACTTGCCACGAATGCGATAAACTTCTTCTTCTTTGTGGGGAGGCGGACTGGGCGATGATTTCAAGGCAGAGCCTCGACTATCCTTCGTAAAATACGAATGTTGCCCAAGCCGCATGCCTGTTTGTTCCCGCTGCTGCTGAAGTTCTTGTTGCTGAGTGAGAGCGTTCGAGGAAAACACAAATCCTTGCATGTTATACTGTATGTACATATCCGGAAGGAAAGGTTTTTCATCGTCGGGGGACAGGACCGGGGACCACGCACAGTTGGCCAGCCGATCAACTCGATGTAATAATTGCGAAGTCGAATATCGAGTAGAGTTCTGTCGTAAGGTAGAGGAAGAAAGCCTATCACTACCCTTGTGGTTTCCTTCGCCGGATGCAATCTCAAAGTCTGCAATCGCATCATGGGAGGCTGCATCTCCTTTCGCAAAACTAAGTGATGGGGCCCAAGTCCAATGAAATATAATAAGAGATTATGAAGTGAATCAGTAGAAAAAAAGTTCACATTTTACGCACAATCAATTGCTTAGATGTGTAGAGGACGGCCGTTAAGTAGATACGTTATTTCCCTTTCCAAAGTGCTTATGAGTAAATTTCCCATGAAAAGATTTTCTTTTAGTAGAGACTCATACCTTATGAAAGCAGTAGAAAGTATGATAAGCTTAAGTCCGATCAGGAGTGAATGGTTGAGCATCTTGTAGAGACGATTGAGCTGCACTGAATTTATCGGTTATAGACTTGCCCCTGTTTCTGTTTGTGGAACACAAGGACCAAGTGAAACAAGAGAAAGTAAGCGCGAAAACGAGGAACCATGGAAACAAAACAGTCATTAAGACAATTCTTTCTGGTCCAGTGCACGATCAGTGTTGCACCGGAAGAAACCTTCATGATAAAATGCGGTGGACACGTCCCGGAGGGAGGGGAGGTTAGACTGCGAACGGAAGGGGTCGGGAAAGATCGAGGAACGGCTCGCTTTGTACTCGAGGGACTGCCGGGGACGCTGCAACATTGAGAGACAGGATATTGAGAAACTACTGACCAAGTTACCTATTTTAGACACTTCCCCTTCTCCTTTTCTTTCCTCGAACAGTAGTGCACCCGCATCGGCGCTTTAGGTACCGGCAGGCGCCTTCTTCAGGGCGTTGACGCAGATTTCCTCTCTAATGAAACTCTGCTTTTCGGTCCTCGTACTTCTGGCACTCTTGCAGGCCTTGACGTTCACGCATGCTTTTGTTGTGAGGCTCTCAAAATCCTCAGTCCTCGCCCCTCTGGCTTCCACATCCTCTCCTCCGCCGCCTACTACAACCTCCCCCACCTCCACTGGCTCAAGTAAAAAGGCCAGTCTTTCCTCGAACGTCCCTTGGGACCTGAGCGTCGTTATCAAGAAAGAGGGCTACTCTGATATTCAGGCAGATTTTCGAATACGCTTCGTGAAGGAATCTGGTTACGAGCCTCCTCAAGGCCGAATCTTTGTAGAGCGAGACCCGCTTGCACTCATCGATACGGATGAGAAAGGCTTCGCCTTGGGACCTGCTCCGGCATGGACACTGAGCGAAGACAAGAATGACAGGCAATGGGGTCTGTGGATCTGGGGGCTTTTCGACGAACCTCTATTCCCGTATCTCTATTTTTCTCTGCCGGTGCTCGATGACTGCTTGACAGAAGTGGATGAGGAGGGAGAAAGGAGGAAAGAGCTCCGACCTGTCTTTGGCGGGACCGGTATTCCCGGCAATCGTTTGGACTTTCGTTTCAACCACGTGCGACAAGACGGAGCGGTGTCACTTTCTGAAGGTCAGCTTACATTCAAGGAGGTGGAGATGCAAAAAGTAGACCCGCTGGGGATCGGCGGCGTGGTGAATGTAGGGGATGTGAAGGACGCGGGGGAGGCTCAACTCCGGCCGGTCTTAATTTAGGCTGTAGAAGCGTGCATGGCAACGACGGACGAGCAGAGGCTAGAAACAATTCTGGAAGAAGAAGCTGGTATCTCAAGTCTCACTTGTTCGCACCGTATTTCTTGACGTAAATTACTCGCCGGGGTCTGGTAGCATCTTTCGGTATCGATACCTTGCCAGCTGGCTGGGCAGGCCCTCCATGCCCCCGGTGTGTATGTACAGGAGCTTGTCGTGCTTGGCCCTTAGGACCGACCAGTGCTGCCTGATCACGCACCAGGCGCGAGGTCCGTAGAGCAGGTCCAGCTGCAGCCCGTGCTTTTCTCCCATCTCATACCACATGTCGATCAGCGCCTGCTCGGGTTGGCCGAACACGTGAGGCGCGGAGCCCTCCAAGACCTCGGGAAACGCCCCCTGTGGCGCCTTCTCCCTCCACCCTTCCGATTCGTGCTCCGCGCCTGGCTTCCCTCCTTTCCTCCCCCCTGGCTCCCCCCGCCCCCCCGGCCGAGCGGGTGTTTCGGGAAGCGCCTCGCTGCGGGTGAGACGAGCCATTTGCGCCCGTAGGTAGGTGCCGTCCCCGACACAGGGCACCGCATACACGACCGGACTTCTCCCCAGAGACGAGCTGGCCAGGGTCCTCGCCAGGTAGAAAGCCGTCGTGCCCGTCCCAGCCGGGAGGACCACAGCCAGCGGCTTTACCTCGGCCTTCTCGCCGGACCCGCTTTCCGTCGCCCACCAGTCCTCCACTTCCCGGCCCAGGCGGTCGATCCCTTCCTCCGCTCCTGGGAAGGCAGCCCCTTGCGGCACGAGGAGCAGATCGTAGGCTTCACGCGCAAGCAGGTCCCCTTCTCTCTCTACAAGCCTCTTCTTCAGACGTATACACCTGGCCTCGCCGTCCCCTCCTTCGGTCTCATCTGTTGCCCCAAAAATGTCCTGGAACTCTGAGGCACGGAGCTCGCGAAAATCCACACCCAGCTCCAGAGCACGCCTGTAGTTCCCCACTGGATGGTCTTTCAGCCACGCAGGGATCGTCTTTGTGTAGTAGATGAGTCGCTTCTGCTGTACGCCGCACACGAAGCCCGCGAGCGCGGCCAGGGCATTGCTTTGGACCCCCCCCCAGCTGAAACAGACAGCGGGGAAAGGGCGAGAAGAAGACAAAGGGTATGAAGATGCCAGGCCCCAGAGCTTCCGAGCCTTATTGCCGTGAATTCCGGCACCCAGGAGGTCCAACTTGTCGTCTCTTTTCACGTAAACTTTCAAGTGGTCGTCGAAAATACCATGAATCTCTTCAACAGGAGAGGGCTGGAGATAAGAAGGTAGGGTCGCCCTTCCTATGAGTGCAGCGCTTGCCAGAGGAAGAGGAGGAATGTGAAGGTTGCTGAGACCCACTCGTTGGAAGCGGTGTGAAGCGCCAGGTCGGGCGTGGAATGCAGTTACGAGGCTTACACACATGTTCACCCCGACTGAAGTGAAAGAAGTACACATTTTTTTTTCTGAAGGCGACTTGAATGGTTTTCCAAATAGGTTCCTAAGCGCACGATAAGTCGTCACGGGAGAAAGAACAGAATATGTAGCATTCGATAGGAGGCTGTACACATTTTGTATGGAAGAATCACCGCGAGTAAGACCACATGCCTGGCAAAGTGTGTGCCACGTTTAAGGCTTGTCTCTATACTTTCAATTTGTACCCTGGGGGCGTGGATGACCTTTCATCATTCTTTGATTGAGTATCCCTGCCAATGCGGGCAGCTTCCCTCTGTTTTTGTTCGGGAGCTGACGTTAGACGAGCATGTCAGTTTGCTTCAAGAACATGACCTACGGCATTGTGAAGCCCAAACCTTTGTACAACTTTTCGTTTCTCTGTAAATTTCCCTTGCAGTATTCTTTCTTATCCTTGAATAATCATGTCCAACCTCCTGGCCCCGTAAAAGGTTGAAGAAACCTAACCGGAAAAAGCCTTTTTTTCTAATTTTTTTATTGCGCAAATTCGTGCATTTTCTCCCAAGGATCGCCGTAATTAATCAAGATAAGTAGTTTCTACCTTGCTTGGTTTTCGTGCGGGTTAAGTTGGAAACGAAAAAAGCCTAAAACCTATCGCAGTGACGCACAAGATCAATATTGATACTCCACTTTCATAACAATGGGACATCATGCGCAGAATGTGGATTGCCATTCGTAAGAGTCCAACAATTTTGAAGTCCGGTCTTCATGAAGAAGATGATGTCTATGCTGCACACAATCCAGTAGGGGCACATAAAATCCCCTTTTTCTCAAAAGAAATCCCACTCCGCCCTCCTGATATTTTTAACCAGCAAGCGAGACAACAATACACATAAATCTGCCTCGATTATATTTTAGGGTATGCATAGATTACCTTATCGTTAAAACGAAACCTTACCTGTTGATGAGCAAGCTGCTGCGTGGATCTAGATAGTTTTGCGTGATAAGTCGATTCACACCGGATGCGGGTGGAAACGACAATAGTGGGGCAGATTGAGGATGCCTTGTTCACAAAGGTTAAAATACTCCGCATTTTTAGAATCAAATGAGAGTCATGAAGGCACCTTCGTTCACGCAGCTGAGAACATTTTTCTGAGCATCTTCATTTCTTCAATACCTACCTTGGGTAGTTTGCCTAACCCAGACAGCGGTCGTCTTTCTATCACACCGACCGCTGTGCATCATCAGTTCTTACTTCGAACGCCATCTAAGTCCAAGTCCGTTATTTGCCTTGCTTGGTGAGGGTGGATGTTGCAAGGTCAATCCTCTCCGGTGGTGTGATACTGACAGGTCTCGGTTTCTCCTTTTCTTAACGTTGTTTGGTCGCAAAGGTGGCCAAACCTCTGCATAATGTACGATACTTCAATCATCGAAATAGCTAGACTTTTACAATAAATCTAGAAAGGACATCCATAAATTTCCTTCCCTCTCTTTCGTAATTTTCGGGGAAACCGAAGGGACCAGGAGGTAACGAACAACAAAGAATCCAGTGGACTTCTTTGCCTTTTTAATTCACTCTTGTGTCGCTCACATTGCTGCCACACTTTCTTTATAGCATGCCCACATGTTAGGGAAGGCACTTTCATCTATCTAGGTTCAGTTTCCGGCTTTACCGGCAGCAAAAGAGAACCTCAGAAAATGATAATGGATAGTACATTTTATGCATCGATCCGAGTTTAAACAATTTCTCATGTAACACTTGCAGCTATGTGAATTATTCTCGATTTGAGCCTCCAATCTTGGGTACTTTCTGTACAGTCTACGTTCCCATTTTTGTGGCAGTAGCCCTTCGGCGATGGCAGTACATACTAGGAGACAAAGCTGAGATCTGACGCCTGGCCTGCGGAACACACGCTGGTCAAGTTGACAGTGGATCGCAAAATTTGGCACATCATGCATCCTCAGTTGTGCGCTCCCCAGTCATACATCATACTTGTTCTCAGGTGACACCGCAGATTTGTTCTTTCTTGTTCTTTTACCATGCCGCGACTCTGCCTTCGTCTTGGCACATTTTGCACATGGAAAAGCCGCAACTTTGTAGAAATGCACGATAGTCACATTCTTGCTTACCACCAACACGTTGTTCTAACGATTCTCATCATCATGGCAGAGTGGACATTGTTGAAATGAGTCAGAGACACACGTCCTGCGCACCGACGCCCTCGAGAATCAAAAGGCACGGCTTATGCATGGGCCGAATCCTTTGCATGCTTCTTTTCTTTTTTCCAGTCATAATTGTTGCCGTATCCCGTCCGGGTCAGGAATACCCGAGAGGGAGTTCCTTTAATTTGGGCCTCATTGACGACAACGCAAACGATGGTGCGAGCGCCGGCCTCGGGGCGGGAGGCGTCGACTTCCTTGGCGGGCTGTCGACAGGGACAACGATGGTGGCAGCCAAGTACAAAGACGGAGTAGTGGTTGGGGCAGACTCCCGCTCAGTGAAGAGTAAGTAACAATTCATTTGCTGTCGCTTTTCACCCCGCTATTGACCAATCAAATGGTAACCGTATTGCTTCCCTCCAAAAGACGGTCGCTACGTGGCAGACCGCTTCACAGACAAGGTGCAGCAAGTCAGCGAATACGTTGTACTGGTCTGTTCAGGACGCACGGCCGTTGTGCAACGTCTCAACCAGGAAATCGCGGCGCGACTGCGGTTCTATCAAATTCAACATCAACGGTTGCCCACGAGCCGGCACGCTGCTGCTGTGCTCCGCATCCTCATGCGGATGGGCCTAGAACCTGTGGAGGAAAAGCAGCAGCGAAACGACAAAACTCAAGTAACAATGGACACTGATGCACTGGCGGCGGGATGGAGTCCAAGGGAGGGTCCGCGCATTCATCAGGTGCTGACAGGGGGCACAGTGCTTGAGGCACGAGATTACGCCGTGGCCGGGCACGGGGCTGACTACATCGTAGGCTTTATGGACGCGCACTACCCCCAAGCAGAGGAAGCAGGCAAAGCATTGGCGCATGCAGGGATGTCTAAGGAGGACTGCGAAGAAATTGTGAGACGCGCCATGGCCCTGGCCGTGGGACGAGACACGCAGTCGGGCGAGGGCGTGACGATAGCAGTCGTGAACCCGCAGGGGACTACGAAGAGGGTGCTTTCCTCGGCCGAGCTCCAAAGGAGCCTCAAAAAAGCCTTGAGCGTTGTCAAAGCGACGGAAAATAGGAAGGAGAAGAAACGCGAGGGTGCTACACCATAGCAAGGCCAGCTGGTATTGAAATACGAGGGGAGTGTGCATGAAAGCGCGATACGTGTAAAATTTTGTGTTTTTCGGCTATACGTGTGGGAGTACGAGGGAAAACTTGGTTTCGAAAGTATCTTGCACACCGTCAACGTCTCCCTTACGGTCTCAGACCGAAGATATAGTGGCCCCTGGCATCATCTCGTGCCTCCCTGATAGAACCGCGAAAACCTGATTTTTTCTTTGTACCAGAAAACCTGATTTTTTCTTTGTATCAAAGTCGAATCTTGGCAACTCCCCACACAACTCCTCAACTCCAACTCCTCCGACTCGGTAGCTAGCCTGGTGAATGTTCGGGCAAAAACAGCAGGTCTCTCAATTCAACTTCCCATCACCACTCCCTCTTGACAAAGAATGCCAATGACAGAGGAACACGTGGACGCATTCTGTTGACGTCTAGCTCCTCGTATGATTACGTGACACAGATATCATACCCTCCCCTATTCGCTTGACGGAAGGAACAAGGCAACTTTACGGGAGTTAAACCAGACCTTAGAATTCCCCCGACTCCTCGACCACTTTCTTCTTCGTCGCAGCCCTCCACCTACTTCTTCTTGGCCACGCCGGCCACTTTTGGTCTGCTAGCTTGAGATTGAATGCTTGGCTTTGGAGCAATCTTAGGTTTCTTATCACCATCGGCCTTGGCTCCTGCATCATTACCACCGAATAAACTAAAGCCTGCTTTCGGCGCTTTGGGCTTCCCAGCTGCAACCTTCTTGGAAGTCGGTACTGGAGTTTTTTGCGCCTTGAGCGGAGCGGGCTTAGCATCTGGTTTCGCAGGGAGCTTGGAGACCTTGGTGGGAGGAGGAATGGGCTTCTTCAGGGCAGCGGATGCCGCCGGCTTTTTGTCGCCTCCCCCAAAGAGGCTGAAGGGTTTGCCGTTACTTGTTGAACTGCTGCTCTTGGCAGCATTTGAGGCGGATTTAGGTGCGTCTTGTGGCTTCTTCAAGGGAGAAGGGGTAGAAGGTGGCTTGCTCATCATGACAGGCGGAGGAGGGGGGTTGGCCTTCTTAAGGACAGGAGGAGGCACAGGTTTGCCAGCGCCCACAGACGGCGGGGACTTGGCTGTTGCTAGAGTGGGGAGGCTCTTCGCCTTAAGGGGGGACGAGGAAACGGGAGCTTTCTTGGAAGCTGGCTCAGGAGCCTTGGACAAAGCTTCTGCGACAACAGCCGGTTTCGGAGTCTCGTCCGCGCTGGGCCCCTCCCCAGCCCGCGTCCCCGTGAAAGGGCTGGTCAGAGCGTCCAACAGGTAGTTCTTCCAGTGTCGAAGGTGCTGAGGCAGAGGGCGGGTGACGAAGGGAGGAAGCGGCGTTCCCACAGCGAAAAGCACGCCGAAGACGCCGCCCAGGCCGCCGGTGTCTCCGTCGTCCGGGTCCATGAGCACGCCCACCGTCAGCTTCACGCACTGCCCCTGCGAATTAAAGGTTACCGAGATGCCCTCTGGCCCGCTCAGGTACTTGTTCCCGTTGGGTGGCAAGGAGTTCCGGCCTTCCCCGAAGGCCCCCGTGAAGGTGCCCAGGGAGCGGACCGTGAACCAGACTCTGGCCGGGTCGTAGGGGTCGACTCGGAAGTCGTAGGCCTCGTTCTTGATGTCGGGGAAGGCGCGGCGAAGATTGAAGGAGGAGAACGCCTTGACGAAGGTCTCTCGTGGGAGGGGTCCGACAAGAGGGCCCACAAATTTGAAGTCTTTGGCCAGAAGCTCGGGGTCCGCGGCGCCGAAGTCGGAGGCCAGAAGCCCTTTGGCTAGCCCGATCATGACAGCCTCAGGGAGGGGGGAGAAGACGGGTGGCGCGGCGGTGGACGGCTTGAACGTACGCCTAAAGAAGTCTTGAAACACCTTCTGCGGAGGTGTGTGCTTGAAGGCGCTCACAGGCCGGCCGAGGGCGGCGGCAACTCCGTAGAGGCCTCCCAGTCCCGCGGAGTTTCCCACAGAGCGGTCCAAGACGATGCCTCCGCCCACCGCCCGCACCACTTTCCCGTCCTTGACTACCACGCAGTTGCTCTCAGGAGGAAGTTCCATTTTGATGCCGGTGGGCGCGATCTCCTCCTTCTCCAATACCAAGGGGAACTTGTGGGTGCCCGTCACTCGGGTCGTGTACCAGACCTTGCTCGCGTCCTCCTTGTCCACGCGGAAGTCGTGCGCCCGCAGGTCCAGGTCGGGGAAGGCCGACTGCAAATCCAAACGCTCAAGATTTTTCAGGTACGCCTGCTTGCTTTGAGTTCCTCGCAATGGATCGACGAACTTAAAACCATCCGCCATAAGGCTAGGGTCCTCCAGACCGCACCCGGCCTGCACCCATTTTTTGGCGACTTGGATTCTGGATAGCTCGGGCGACTGGACGACGGCCGCTCGCCCATTCCCAGCACTAGCATACAGCACATTTTGGCTCCTGCTGCTCTCTTGTGTAAGTCTACGGTGGAGGAGGAAGGAAGAAGTACGACAAGTCAGGGACAGCACAGGCCGTGCGCACATGTCGCAGAGATGAATGTTGCATCCTTCCAGCATGGGACGACTGCAGGATTTTGAGCAAAGGTCTTCGTCAGGATTTTAAACATACCTTATTAAGGGCGTGACGAAGGAAGTGAGACTGAAGGCCCGGGCGGTTGCAAAGAGCCCCAAAACGGTGAAGATAGTCCTCATTCTCATGTTGTGATGTTATCGTATCCCGCGTATGTCTGAAGGAGCTGCCCTAAAATAACTTTGTAGCAAAATCAGGACTGACAAAAATTTCAGGGAGAGGTACGATGGCACGCAGGACCTGTGTAGGTCGTGAGGTGTTGTAATTAAGGACATACACTAGATCCGGATAAATTGCTACCGAGAACAAAGCGAGTCGCGAGGGTGTGCTGTCCCGGAGACAAAATTCCCTAGATCTGCCACGCGACCAACGTGATTTTTTAAACTGCGCTTCCCGTATTAATCAAACGTAGCAAAGTCTCGAAGAAAGGCTGCTCCACCCAAGCTCGAAGCAAGCTTGCGGAGTCCGCCTGTCCGTAGCCTCGCCGTCGGGTTTCGACCGTGTCGGCGGTGAGCTGGTCTCCTCCCGTCATCGCCCCCGGCCCATGTTAGTCTTATTCCAGAGCTTCAGGAACTCCAAAAATAAGCGTGATACTGACTTATCAGCTTTACCAAGAAGTAGGAGGAGTGATCAAGAATCATATTTTTGCTGAAAGCACCACAAGCTGTACTCAGTCAGGAAGAAATGATCCAAATTTCGGATTCGAAGGAGGAAAAACTCACTTGTGCCATGGGGACCAGGATGGATTCGCATCATGCAGTATGGCATAAATCGCAGAAATCGCAGAATGAAGAAAACCTTCTAAATATGTCTCACGTGTGAAATCCGGGTGACAAAATGTAATGAGCTAAATGCAAAGCTTCTACGGCAAATTTGCTTATGTATGACGACACATCACGCATAATCCTTCCTCCTCACGGTTTTTTTGGCTCGCCAACGGTCGATAGGAGTGAGCTTTCAGAAAAATCATAAATGCTTCAGCCCTGAAATACTCTCATTTCACAAACTCTTATTCCTCTACACTATAAATATTCACATCAAACCCTTAGCAGAGGAGCTAAAAGCTGGACATTGTCTAAAATTTTTTGGTAGAATCGGATATGAAGAAAAAATATGCTGCAAGCTTCGCACTGCCGAACATAAAACCTTTCCCAATTTTGGGGTAAAATCAACTTACATTCAACTTGCGCCAGCGAAGCGCCCTTTTATTTTCCAGCCAAAAGACTGTGCACATATACAGGCTTGGGAACACAAGAAGCAAACGATTTCCCCTCGCGTGCTTTCAATGTGTAGCCTACTCGTAGAACGGAATTTTATATTTTTGGGTACGTTTTTATGCCCAGGATTAAAAGTGAGTCGCCTTGAACCTGACCGCTTTGAAATCTGTTCTCATGCGTCCGAACGCAGAATCTAATTGCCAAGTTTGAGTGAAAGGAAAGAGAGGCTACATCTCCGATGTCATTTTCCACTAAACCGCGGTGACCGATGAGTGACAGAACGGTGCTTGTTTATGATCCGATAATCGACACATTTCTGAAGTGTGCGCACGGTAGAAAATCTGGCAAGAACATTCAAACCTTGGCCGTTTCCACGGCCCTCGAGCTCCTGCAGACAAAATTTAACATACGAGCCAAAGGCTTCTGAAAGTTTTCCGTAAAACCCATGCCTACTATACAAGTGTTGAAATTGACACTTTTTGCACTGTGGTACCTAACTTTCACGTCTGCTACAGTCTTGCCCTACAACTCCATCATAAGACTCGGAAAGCCCCTAAGGGTTAGATAGTAGGGGGGTAAGGCCCCGAAGGCAGCGCACTGGATGCACCATCACATTCAGGTCTGCCTCAACAACGCCAGGAAGATGGATATTTCGCGCGCCATAGACGTCTTGATCGCCTGGATCTGTTTATTTTTCCGACGTTTGCTTTCCAACGTTATGGTAGCCATGAAGTGTTACCACAAAAGTTCGAAAGCTCGCGCAAGCTTTCTTACTATCTGGCGAGTCGTACTATATCCGTAGATGTAACTAGCGACCTCGCACGTCGTCGCCTCGGCATTAGCATTCCAGCATGCACTCGGGCGCGATGGAAGTTTCCAAAATGCAGGTAGACCCGTCTCAGGTTGCCGACGCCAACATTTGTCCTGGGAATCATGTACATCGTGAGGGTCTCTTCATAGAGAGGTTCTCAAGGCTCTGACGGCAGGCGCCCGTCGGTCGTGGTCGTTCCTTGCGCCTTGCTCGCTCCTTCACCGTCACCCGCTCCTATGGCGTGACGTGCGTCGGCCGCGCGGTTCTTCAGGCACCAAAAAACGAAAGGAAGCGTCGCCTTGACCCTCTCTGAGCCGGCTTTCTCGATGGAGAATGTGTGCCACTTCGCCTTTGCGTGTCCCGGGTCCCCTTTTCGCCTCTGGGGTGACACGTTTCCGGGAGGCAAAACCGCACGAGAACGGGAGAGCAAGGAACAAGAACAACGGTCATGAGGACTCCGGCGTCCTGAATCAACAACACTTTATAACCGATGACTTTTGATGTTTTGAACGGTGATGCTAGGAGTATTGCATTTCCGTGTCTAGACGCCATCGAAGTGATGTGCGAGTGGCCATTCGTCATTATTTTTCGTCGCAGCTATTTCAGTCATCCGCGTGCCTCTTTCACCTTTGACCTCCCCCGTGCACTGACAGGGGCCGGAGTCCGCAGGTTATTTAGACTCGGGCAGGAGGAAGTGGAGGAGCCGGGCGGTGGATCTGAGGAAGGAGAGTGGAGATCGTACGATCAAAGGCATTCGTCACTCCAAGCGGATACAATGTACGAAGGAGAAGGGTTGGCGCACCGGCCGCGCCATCCAGATGAACAGCAACGAGCACAGCATTTCCAGTCACACTCGGCGGGAGAGACCCACACTGAGCAAGAGCAGCAGCACTCACTGATTCAATTGCGGCACCAGCAGCACCAGGAGCAGCAGCATACGGCCTCTCACTTTGTAGCCTTGCCTCGGACTGGTCATGGTCCGGAGCCACTGGAGGATATCGGCGGAAAGCAGGGCGCCGGCGCCCTGAACAACACGTCTGCGGGTGCTGTAGACGCGACCGAGGCATCAGCCCCCTCCCTCATGGTTGTGCCCTCGTTCACCCCCTTCGCATCCCTCCCGACAGCGACATCCCCCCCCCAAGCCGAGGCGCCGTCTGGCCCGCCGCCCCCCCCGCCCGCGCCCCTGGCTCACAAGCGTCGAGCCCGGAAAGCCGGTGGAGCTAAGACACCTAAAACCGCCAGCTTCAACGAGGTCCGCAGCACAGCGGGCGGGCCTGCATCCAGCCCGAGGGAGAACAAGGCTGGGACGGCGCAGTCAGCAACGGCGGCTGCGGTGATGGCCCGCCAGCACCAATACAGGCAGCAGCAGCAGCTCCTAGGTTCGCAGGTGACAGCGCTGGCAGAGCGAGTTTTCAGAGGGTGGGGTGCCGAGGGCGTTTTGCGGCAGGATGTGGTCACGAGCGTGCTGCAGCATTGGTACTTGATGCAGTTGTGCTGGGGCGTGGACCGGTCGCGCGGGCTCTTGGGCCGGTTCATGGGCCTGACGGGGCTCTCGGCAGGCGTGCTCAAGGAGGCGGCCTCGAGGACCGGCCCGGAGGCCGTCCTGCAGCGCGCGAGTCAGGCCCCCACCCCTGTGCCCCCCTTGCACCCTTTCCTGGCGGCACTCGACGACTGGGCTGCCGCTGTCGCCTTGCACGTCTCGGACATGCGGGAGGGGGTCGAGCGCGTGACGACCAACGGCCGGTTCGAGGAGAACTTCATAGGTGCCAAGGCAGCCTTGGAACGGCTTTGCAAAGAGCGGCTGCCCTTTGCGTTTTTGCTGGTGGGGTTGGTGTCGCCGGAGGACAGGGAGCGTCTGGTGGAGGAGCTGATGGCTCTGACCTTCCGGTCGGGCGAGGCCCTCCAGGACCGACACATGGTGCTCAAGTGCACGGATCGGAACGGGCTGACCTTCCTGGGCATTGTCCGCATCCGGACGCACCGGGACCTGGCCCGGCACTATTTCTGCACCCTCGTCTCCCTCCAGCCCTTGCCCCTGGTCGCGCCGCCCCCCCGAGCCTCCACCACCGGTAAGGCCGGAGCTCCCTCCTCCGCGTCCTCTGCCCCTAGCGCGGCCCCCACGCCCTCCTCGGTCTCATCAAAACCCACCTTGAGCTGGCTACCCGCCCAGGACGGCGGCCGATGGCGGTACGCGGAGCTGACTCTGGCGCAAGACGCGACCGACCGCGTGCTGGTGCTTGAGCGGTGGGGGGGCGGGCTGGTCCGGGGGGACGGCTGGGGCCTCCGCACCCTAACGACCGGCACAGCGCTCTTCGTGGAGGGCTCTCGCATCCTCGGTGTCCGGCCGGCCCCGCGCGACTCCGAGTCTCCCCCCTCGTCCCACCCGCCGCGACAGGACTCAACGCCCCCTGTCACGGCGCCCGCGGTGATACGCTCTCACTCGCAGCCGCAGTATCCCCCCGCAACCTTTGCGGCAAGCAGGGGCGGGATCACGAGGCGCATCTTTCCCCAGCAGTCACGTCCTCTCGAGGGCGGACACGACACGCGCGGAGGGGAAGTCGCTTGGGGCCAGGCAGCAGGCCGGCCGGACGACTCGATCTGCCGCCTACCAAGCCGTGATCACCATCATCAGCCACCCCCATCCCACCCAGAGCCGCCACTGCAGCAAGAGAAAGCATGGCACGAGGCTGGCATCGCGCTGGGGCAGCTTTGGAAGGACGACGAGCGATACACACATAAGGGGGGGGCTCGTGCCTCGGCTGGAGAGTCGAGGGCCCCTGCACCTGACGCCTTGTCGGAAATGCCTGCCATGGAGTCGCTGCAGCAGTATCGGGCCCACGAGGGGGCTGGCACCGTGCCTTCTCAGCACCCGTCCCACTTTATATCGGGCCAGCCGCCCTCCCTTCCCGCCGCCTACCCTCCCCTCCCGGACGCCGAGGACGCCTCCGGGCCTCTCTCCTATCCGTGGGGAGCGGAGGCGGGTGCACGAGTGGACTGGCCCAGTAGCAAGCGCGCGCGAAGCTCCAATGCCGACTACGCCGCGCAGGTTGGGGATCCAGCCTCCTCGGCCCATTCTCCGGGGGAGGGATCGTCCGTGTCCGCCCACGCCGTCACCGCGAGCGAGGCGCTCGCGGGATGGACGGGGGGGGAGGAGTCTCCCGCGGCCTCTCAAGCCTTGGTGCAGCTGCTGCAAGTCAGCGAGACGCTGCCGCCCGCCTTCTTCGAGGCAGAGGAGGAGCCTCCTGTGACGGCCGCCTCCTCACAAGGCTCCCGCGGTGGGGACCTGCCTATGGCCGAGTGGCAGTTCTCGGCTCTAGAGAACGAGATGGTGCAGATGCACGGTACGAATTCCCTTCCGCACGTCCCAGCAGCGCATCTGGATGGACAGGAGCAGGCGGAGCACGACCACGGTCTCTTTCTCGGCCAGCGCCCTCTTGAGGAGAGGGTTCCGGGCCCTGCTGAGGAGCTTCGGGTCCCCAGGGCACCGGCGTTGGCGAAGACGGAGTCTTCTACCGCCGCTGCGACAATTTTGATGCTCACGGCTGGGAAGGACTCGGATGGGAAGGAGTCGCTGAATGGAAGCAGCGGGGGAAGCTTGGAAAGGGAGGAGACGAGAGCGAAGGATGTTGGGAGGGACATGGCGGACAAGAATGACCATTTGCATTTTTTGCAGTGAGGAAGGACGGTCATAACATTGTTTTTTTAGCTGCGAACACGTAAACCAAAGCAAGAAATGGGCACATGGTTGTGTATAAAGCGAAGGACGGAATAAAGCGAAGGACTGAAAGCAACAAGCGGAAGCGACATAATGAAAGTGCTGGCGAGCAGGTTCTGGTTGGAGACATTTTTTTGGGTGAAGATAAAGGAGGCAGGGTCCTAAGCCACATGCAGACGACTCACTTGAATTCGTTTTTCATCTCCCGAATCTTGCCGAGGACGGATGCGGTGGAGAGGTCCCGGAGATCGGAGCCGGCCTGGGCGACCACCCTCTCCTACTCGTGGGGGAGGTGCAAGCCACGGAGAATGCAGCAAGGACACGTCAGAGGTGCATGTGCTCTTTTCACCTGCCCCGATAGGGGGGACTCGGTCTCACAAAGCTGGGGTACGATGGGGCTCACTAGGAGTGTACCAGGCAGACAGGGCATCGCCACACCCTCCATACCTGAAGTGCTGACGCGCGCATGAAAGGATTTGTCGCCAGTTCCACGGCAATCGTGGAGGGGACAGTGGGCAGTCCTTCTGCGCGCTGGGCTTGGGCTGCCGCCGCCGCTTTTGCCAGGTCGGGGTTGTCAGGGTCGAGCCAGCGCGCAAAGGCGTAGTTCTGCAGGGTGTACCTGTCGCGTGTAGAACACGGGCGTTTGGTCTCCCAAGATATTTTATGATAAAGAGACAAGCGCCCCGCAAGCGACTTACTCGTGACCACAGTACACGAATGTCTCCGGCGGCAGAGCACCCAGTTTGCTGAGAGAGGCCAGCATGTCCGCCGGCGACCCCTCGAAGAATTTCCCGGCGCCCCCCACGAAGAGAGTGTCGCCCGTGAACACCGCTCTCTGGGCGCGCTCTTCAGGCCCTCGCTCGTCCGTGACTGCGTAACACATGTGGCCCATAGTGTGGCCGGGAGTGAGCAAGCACTCGACCCGAAGGTCTCGCCCGATTCGAAAAACCTCGCCCTCCTGCACCTGCCATGTGCACGCGGCAACGCCATCACCGGCTCCACCCAGCACAGGAACGTCAGGCAATAATTTGCGCATCTCGCTGTTGCCACCTGCGTGGTCCCAATGTTTGTGCGTGGTCAAGATGTGGGTGATGAGGGCGCCGGCTTTCGAGGCTGCGGCAAGGACCTTATCTGGCTCGACAGGGTCAATTGCCGCCGCCTGATTTGTAGCATCATCAACGACCAAATATCCATAGTTATCCTGAAAACAAAAAGACGAAGGTGGTCTGATCAGATTAAGAAACGGCGTCTATACTCTCATTTCGTACCTACCTCCAGCATGGGGATCTCCTTTACACGCATCATTTCGCGAATCAAAAAATGAGTTCTGTGTAAGTACTTCTAGCTTATCCTTGACAAGCAGTGCTTTGCTATGTTTGCACTACTTCTTGGTTTTTTAAAAAAACTCTTCGGTACAACTTGCTGCACTAGCCACGGCGCGCCGCCCTTCACACGACTCGAGTTGACGTTCTTTTCCTGTTCAGGTCAAAAGCAGCGTGCATCCTGGCATTGAGGGGGGGAAACTGTAAGCAGTGCAATATATGCTTGTGATCAGAGATTAGATGCTACCGGTGGCGACACACATAAAGCCTCTGTCCTCTGGACCGCACAGGGCGTGATATGTATTTGTAGCCCCTTACTCGGAGGCTGGGATGGGGTCTGTGTATCCCCCCATGCCGCGACTGATGGGACGTCTCATTCCCATCCTCGTGCCCACATGAGAGGAGAAGGTCTTACCACTTTCACAACGCGCCTGCCTCACTGTCCTTCGCTCGATACGGAAGACATATTTTGAGTGTCATTGCCTCTCCCTTCCTTGCACTGAGGCGGATCTCCTCCATGGCCTGGGATCCTGCCGACCTTAAGCACTCGGGAATAGAAACACCAAATCTTTCACTGAACTACCACATTTTCGTCGTCATCTCACCCCCCCTCTCGACATTAATGTGTACATAAGTGTTAGCGGTGGTCACTGATTTGTCCTTTGGTAGCCTGGTCTTTGCTGACCGGACCTCTAACCCGTATACAACACCATATCATGCAATGCTCATCCCACGCCGACTTCTGCACGCCCGCAGGCTCTCTGTTTTGACTCTTGTTTGTTGCGGCATTGCCGGCCAGCACCTTGAGGAGGCGGCCACGGCATCAACCGCGGGTGCAGGACTGTGCGGGTCTTAAAGCAGCATAACTTCCGGATTGCGCTGTCACCATACGCACGTCAGTGAAGACGGAAAGGGACTATGTCACTCCTACGCAAAGTTCGGCTACGCGTTCCGGCCGGAACGGCCAAGCCGGGGCCGGCTATTGGACAGGTCGGTTTGCATAAAGGGTCGAAGACCTCCAAGAGCAAACGATGGTTGTCTCACCTCTTCTTTTACAGGCACTAGGCCCGCTAGGGCTGAATATGATGGAGTTTTGCAAGGCTTTCAACGCAGAAACGGCAGCAATTTTACCCAACACGCCCATGCAGGTAAGATGGTCAAATGGCATACGAACGACATGGAGACAAGCCATGAAATGAAATAGATGTAATGGATGTCGTTCAATTGCATGCGTCATGCCGCCGCCCTCCACTCTTATGCAGGTGTCACTAGCTGCGTATTCAAACAGGACTTTCACCTTCAAGATTAAAAGCCCCCCCACCTCCTGGCTGTTAAAGGTCCGTGGAATTACTATACGCTCTGTGGCTCCATGAAAATATGCTCACTTCGATCCTATGGCATGCACTCTTCTAACAGCGCTGTGCAGGCATCGAGAAGGGTGCAGAAAAAACAGTGCACGAGACGGTGGGCTCAGTACATGTCAAGCATATCTACGAGATCGCCAAGCTCAAGCAGAAGGACTATCACCTGTGCCATCTACCGCTCCGTTCCATCTGTCGTATGATATATGGGACCTGCGGTACGATGGGTCTCAAAGTAAACGGCCTTAAAGACCCTGGTCCGGTCTAAGGTTGCATGTATAATGATACCGAGCAAGGTCCTCCAAGGCCTCTCAAAGAAAAAATATAAGAAAAAGCAAAGTATGGTATCGCTAACGCCAGTGGTCGACAGGATTTACTTGCCTTCGGGCGCGCGTGTCGGTGTAGAGCATTATTTCATGATACGTGAGTGTAAATAGACATTTACTTTGTAATTTTCCCCAACCCTGACTGCGTAAGGTCTGAAAAGTACAGCAATGCCGGCCTCGCGATCTTGTGGTTGAACCTCCCCACCCCTACGCGTGACGGTTGATCCGGACAACGCGTGCTACCAAGTAGGGAGATAAAAGTCTTCCGCTAAATTTCCGCCTTTACATGTTCTAGATTGGCATGACAGAAAGCATCAGAAGTTGATCATGGATCAGCCACGAATTTCGAGCTTTTGAAATTGCTAATTATCTTGAGCTTTGGTGGAGGCATGTTCTAATTAATCGAGCGTGACAAGCAATCTCATCAATCTATATCTTTCATAGTGCCATCAGGAGGCGATTTCAACATATATTGATGAATTCTCATCGATAGTTGAATAAATGGGCGATTGGGCGGGTAGATCTCACAAAGCACCTGATATGACAAGTGCAAGACGAAGTACCTTGCCCACACCCTTGGATGTGCACATTGTCGAGGACCATGGACAGGTACTTGAACACCTGTACGACGCAATTGGGGTAAGTGTACAACCTTTAATTGTCCGCAATAATACATGCTGAGTATTATCATCCGCTGTCACCGGGCAGGCCAAGCGAACGCCCTTCTCGAACCTCGACTGGGTCCATTTCGACAGCCATCCCGACCTCTCCCTACCTTCAGCTCTCTCTGCATCTACTGTGCGGGAACCCTTCAAACTTTTCGATGCTTTGGAGTGAGTCCTGGGGTATAGCTGCGCGACTGGCCGGGACTCACTCACGTGCTCATGGTCTTCTCGCATATTTCCGCTACTGCATTGACAGGCAGTCTGAAGGAGGCAATTCCGAGTTTATATTACCTGCAGTGTTTGCAGGTCATTTGGCAAGAGTCTGTTGGGTACGGCCGCCTTGGGCTCGACAGCTTCCTGATGGCTTCCACGGCTATCATGTGGGTGTGGAGAAAAGCAGCGGCTGCTTGCGTGTGAGTTTGCCTGTCATTTATTACTACGATGAACGGCTACATTGTTCTTCGCAAGACATGGAGCCCGAAGGACGGAAAGCTCTCAATCTTCGCGTGTGCACAGCGGACGATCACAAGACTCTCTTCAGCGTGCTACCAGTAGTGCAGGGGGGGTGGGTGCTCGATATCTGCTTGGACTACTTTAGTACCCAGAATCCATTCCTTGTGGCTCTGGAGGAGGACCAGGGGCCAGCGGCTCGCGAGGCAGTGCTTGCTTATTTCCAAGCACCGCATTTCCGCCGAAAAGAAGCACTTGAGGCCGTCCCCGAGGAGGTGAAAGCAGAGGTACGTCAAGGCGCCTGACCATCCTAAACGCATCCGATCTGTGGCATCATCGGGCTCTCTTTTGGTATGCGTTTTCTATCCTTCACACGACGTCACTAAGCTCTCGAACTTTTTCGGAAAAACATTTTTTACACCGTAGATGGCAGCATTTTCACGGCTCACGCGCGAGTTGATCAACTTGTTTGAAGTCTCGGGTGTTTCCGTGACCAATGAAAGGGTAACAGCCATCAGAGAAGAACTTGACCCTTTGATGGGTTCAAATCTCCCGCGCGAAACTTCGCAATCGGTCACCAATGCATTCGTTGAAGTGCTTGCTCGAGGCGACAGCGCCCTTTTCGAAATTCTTCGGAGTCTGGGCGGACATTGTGCTTCTTTACCGTCACATTGCAGCTCATGGGAGGAAATAGACGCAATGATCGCGCAAACGGCCAAAGCAGTTGAAGGTCTATGCCAAGGTAAGGGAGAAGAGCACGGTATGTCTCGCTCGCTCCGTTTAATCCGCAAGCTTCTTTAATCGCAAACACATGTACAGCATACGGATGTCCACCATCAGTCGTGTTTCTGGCTCGTTCCGTGCTTGACGGGTACACGCCTCAGAGCATTGGAGATGCTCTCCAGGTGCGCCTTGTAAATCGTATATTCAATCTAGTTCATGAAAATAAACTTAAACTGACATTATTCATTTGCACACAGGAAAAAGTTTTGGATGCGCTTAGAACTATTCAGCTCTTGGGCCCCTTAAGGGTGCTGGCACATTATCTTGCATTGGAGGAGGAAGAATTGGGTGGCGAGTGAAGAGATTGTCATGTTGGAGCGGGGTAATTTCTTTCACACAACATAGCTCAACCCTGTGTTCGAATGATCTCTGCCATAAAGTTGCGTGTCCATCAAAGCATAGATGATCATCAACCTTCCTCTTTGTCGCGGAAGACCCGCTCTGCGGGATGGCCCAGTGGCCGGTCCCGCATACCCGGATGTGGACACTAGCCGTTGAGCTTCATGGGCCCGGTCTATGGGCCCCTGCTGCGAGACAACCGATTCGTGGCTTGCGACTGTGACTTTCTGCGCGTGTGATGGACTGGAAGGCAGTGCCCCTCGATTTTTGCGCCTTCCTATGCGACCCCGTGTTCTCTTCCTGTTGGCAACTACCCATTGCCGGTGCCAAATGCCAATTCAAGCCTCACGTTTTGAAGTATAATCACCCTCTGGAGCAAAGTCTCGAAGAACAGTTCAAAATTACCCACCCTTCGCTCTCTTACTTGTGACCTATTTAAAATGTGCCCTTGCCCTTCCATTGCATGATTTACAGGCCAGAGCCTCAAATCATCACTTTGATTGTTCTTGTTTGAGCCCGAGGGATTTCTATGCGCCATATCGCAGGAAGTGTTCGAATAGCGAATCAGACCCCTAGGCCCTCCAAATACCTCGAGACATAAATCCCTGACTTGTGGCCCTTATTACGCACAACACAGAAATCGTCACCCAATCTCGACTCATTTCAGGAATATGCGTTCCCTCAAGCTCTCTTTCGTCTGCTCTGTCGCCCTCTTTGCCGGCGCCGCCGTTGCCGCCGAAGGGGACAGCGTCTACACTCCCCCTCCTTACCAAAACGAAGGGACCAACTCCAGCAGCGTCGCGGTCGCTGATGTGACCATCGCCCCGACTTCTGCGCCCACAGGCACCCCGACCGCTGCGCCCACGGCGGCTCCCACCCCTAAGGCTGTGTACACCTCTGCCCCAACCCCGGCCCCGACCGAGGCAGTCTACGACGTGAAGCCCCAGGGTGAGGTTGAGCCCAACGAAACCACGGAGGCGCCAACATCCTCTCCGAGCCCGGCTCCCACTGCCGCCCCTACTCCGGCTCCTACTGCCTTCCCTACTGCGGCACCCACTGCCGCCCCTACTCCGGCCCCTACGGCAACCCCGACTGCTGCCCCCACGCCCGCTCCCACCAAGCCGGTCTATACGCCCCCTCCCACCGCCACGCCCACGGCTGCTCCCACCAAGCCGGTCTATACGCCCCCTCCCACCGCCGCTCCCACGCCCACTCCCACTAAGCCGGTCTATACGCCCCCTCCCACTGTGGCCCCCACTGCTGCCCCCACGCCTGCTCCTACTACGGCAGCACCCACAGCGGCCCCTACTGGAGCACCCACGCCTGCCCCCACGCCTGCTCCTACTACGGCAGCACCCACAGCGGCCCCTACTGGAGCACCCACGCCTGCACCCACGCCTGCTCCTACTACGGCAGCACCCACCGCGGCCCCTACTGGAGCACCCACGCCTGCACCCACGCCTGCTCCTACTACGGCAGCACCCACCGCGGCCCCTACTGGAGCACCCACGCCTGCTCCTACGCCCGCTCCTTCCGAAGCGCTGCCCGTGGACCCTCTTGGCGAGGACGAGAGCGTCTACACTCCACCCCCTCAGGTCGATCCCCAGGCAGTCACGGATGCGCCTACCGCGGCGCCTACCCCGGCCCCAACGGATGCACCTACCGAGTCTGTGTACACACCGCCGCCCTACACCAAGCCCGACGAGGAGATGGTCGGAAAGAGTGGCCGACGCTTGCGACGAAGCAACTAAACAAACGATTTTGAAATGTGTACGGCGTGGTCATCTATTTGATATCATGGGCACAAGAAGTCTGCTTTTTTAATGCAATCGATTTAGGAGAGTGGAGTGCTGCAGAGAGTAAGCAGAGTATGCGTTAGTCCAAATCAGCGAGCGTGATATGCGGGTTGAACGAGAGAGACCAAAGCAATGAGAAAGGAGGACAGAATCATGTGAGATTCGTGCTTTCAGAATCTATCGAGATCGAATACACCGCTACTAGGAATGCAGTAGATTGCCAAGTGAAAGACACTGAAATGACCCGAAAGATGCTTCTGTCGGGATAAAAGCGTCTGGAAGCGTGCTCGGAGTCTGCAATCTCTTAGTTTCCTTATTTATCTTCCACAGTAAGGTACGAGTGGGGAGAGCAACTTCCTGGTGACGTTGGCTGCGTGTTTGGGAAGACCTACTGGGTGTATTTTAAGCTACCATAAGAGGGTAGCTGTGAAAGGAACTCAGTGGGGAAGTCAAACTGCAGGTCACTAAAAGCAAAAAGAATGAATTAAGGCTACAGAAGAGAAAAGTCATTGCGATTCTAATCTGCATTGCGTGGACCAACCACTAGCTCTTCAAACAAAATTTCACTGTCTTTCGAAACCTATACTCTTGACAGAGCTAGTCCAGTAACGAAGTCCGGGACTCGGTCACCTTCCCGACCTTTCCCGGGCTGGAAGCCGGCGCACAATCCAAAAACCACCCGCGGCGTCGGCCCCATGAAGTGATCCTCGCGACCTTGAAACTCGCTAGGCTCCAAGCAGAGACCGCTGCCTGACTTCGCCGGCAAGAAATAGGCTGCAAACAGTATCGCTTCGACACCCTCCCCCCCGGTACAGTCGGTCTGTTTGAAAATACGATCAGCTGAAGCTCTCCTAGTCTAATGTACCGCATAAGCCAGCTTTTTACTTAATTTGGAGAGAGGATAATAATAGGAACGACGCATACATGCCAAATTTGAACGCGGAGAAAAACGAGAAGCAGAGTGGGACTGCACACGGTATGTCAATCGAAGACGTAGTTTGCTTTTCTTTTCGACAACTTCAGACACCAATTCTCAATGAATGGTCACCACGACTTTATCCAAACGGCGCTGACAGGGAAGTGGAGGAGAGGGCCAGCAGGTCGCGCATGATGATAAAGACGTCAAATCGCATCTGTTCGACGACGTAGTGGGCGGCCGCCTTGGCGCTGTCCGGGGCGCGGGATTTAATACCGTGTTCATCGTCTTCTTCCGTCTCCACCCGGGGAAGACCTTGGCACGCTTCTAGTGACGAGCTAGCAGCGCCACCATCTCCCCGCACCCGGTCGCTCCCGACTATGTTATTGCCCCCACCGTTACCTCCCTCTCCATGAACCAACCCCCTCGCCGAGCCCGCACCACCCCCCCTCAGCAGCACAAGGTTGCTGTTCGCAGCTCCCTCACCTTTCGACATGCCATTCACCAGAAAAGGTGGGGCTTTCCCCCGTCTCACGACTCTGCCTCGCTCCAATCCTGCCTGCAGGTGCTCCTCCCGCCATAGGCGACGGATTTTGGAAAGCACGTATGCCCGCTCTTCCCCTTCTAGCAAGGAAATGCACTCCGCCCGGTCCTTCTCTCGAGCAACGTCAATAGCCTGCCATCCCTGTTCCCCCGGAATGGAAGGGTCCGCCCCAGCGGCCAGGAGCAGGCGCAAAGCCTGCGTGCGCCCGTTGCGCGCCGCCTGCCACAAAGGGGTACACCCCTGATCATCCCGACCGTCAACATCGCAGCCCTCATGACTCAGCAGCAACTTAACCACTTCATTATGCCCATTGTAGGCCGCTATTCCCAATGGGGTACGCCCGCCTGTACGGCGTAGGCTAGGGTTGGCCCCTCTCGAGAGGAGGAGTTCAACGAAAGTCACGTGGCCCCGCCCTGCTGCCATGTACAAGGCGGTGCGCCCCATCTCCCACTCCGTTCCGTCTAGAGCTGCCCCAAAATCCAATAGACAGCGCGCCACCTCTGTGTGCCCCTGAACCGCAGCCCACATCAGGGCTGTCTGCCCGTGACTATCTGCGTAGGTAGCTAGAGTAGCTTTGGCTTCGAGCCGCCATCGCACCTCCGTGACATCCCCATCTCGTGCTGCAAAAATCAAGGCATTCGCCATCTCTAGCGGTAATTTTGATTCCTGAATATACAATATCCCTATTCAAAACTCAAGGACTAAGTTTTGTCGATGCAACAGAAAAGGGCCAAGCGCGGGAGGTGCGATGGACTGCGGGGGAGAAAGGTCGATCCTACGAAAATGTTTTGCGCGGGAAAACACATAGTAGAAGATCAAATTAGAAGTCTGGTGTTGAGCTTACAGGACAATAAGAGGGAGATTGAAGAGCATCATCAAAGATTGACAAGGCAACGTGGAGCCTCATGATACGAACAACAGCAGAAGATACTGCTCGCCGGGGAGAAACAGCAACAGCAAGCAGGTCGCTGAGTCCGGTTTGGGAGCACGCGGACCCAGGAAGATTACCGATATGCCACCCGCATAACGTACATGTGGCCCTAGCCGTTGCATTATCAATGTTCGTCCCGCTCTGATCTGATAGATGGGGGGAGGATACGATGTGGGGAACAGGCAAAGCCTTCCTCTCAATTTTTGAAGGCGCTTGGAGCCCGTGACGTCACAGTTTACCTCGACGCTGCTTCGGAGACAGACACCTTGAGGAAAAACACATGCTTTGCCCTGGGCTTTAGAAGAATGCAGACGTTAATTTTTCGGAGAATAACGTAGATATCGACGCATGAGACGACTTGGGCTGAGTATGCGCTGTCGTCCTTTTTCTTACTGGCGTTCGTGCGGACTACGGCACGAGACGCTCGCAAACAAGACCGGACGTGCTAATTTAAATTACTTGTGGTGGATCTCCTTGCTTACTTCTCCTGGAGACGAGGAAATCTGAAGATGAATGCCCAGGATGAAGCATCTTGAGGCCGCGTGGGAAGGAGCATGACGACGACACATGAAAGTAAGTCGTCGCTCAGATCCCGCCTCACGGCTGGCGGTCTTTCTCTCTCATCATAACTGTGTGATCACCCATAATAAACAGTGACCACCGAAGCATAATGCTGTATATTTTGTTTTCAAACATTTCGCGTGATCGATATTCACTCTGAGCTATGTGCGCATAACTACATAGATTAAACGCATAGAAACTAAATTCTTCCGTGCTTCCCATGTGTGTCTATTGAGTGCGGCGAACGCGCGCATAGCTCGCATTTGATAAATCGGTGTGCTTCAAGATATAGCAAATACTGGAAGAGGGCTTTCCAGTAGCAGGAACGAGATAATTTGGAAATTTGCAGGCTACACGATTCCCGAAAATAATTTATTGAGTCATGGGCTAATTTGAAGCCGCGAAATTAATATCTTTATACCAATTCGTTATCCCTCTTACAATGTTTAAGAGAGGTTGCAGGAAGCTCTAACCATTCCAAATAAATATTTAAGTCATAAAAAGAATACAGAAATCTGTTCCCTTTTCGGGCTTCTGCCCGCGCTTCCACAAAAATCCGCGAGAAACGTGCGAAAGAAGTACCACTTAGATCAGAACATTGTGAACTTGATCGTTTACGAACTCAATACTTGTTTTTAATAATTAATTAATTGCAAACCATGAGAATAGAAGAAACTTATTCCCTCCCTCGTCTCGTATCGTCCTATGTTTCTTCATTCGAATTGAATTACATTTTCCCGCCAAAATCTTTTTCCTCCCCTCTATTCAACTGTGTTGGTTGACAAGCAAATCGCGTAGAAGTTTGAGACAAGCTCTCCAATATGTTAGTGGATGACAGACGGGGAAAGTACGAGAGCATGGAAGGATGATGTCCTTAGCTCAAGACGTGGTAGATTCATCACACTCATCATACAAAAAATAGACGTTCTCAAACACCTTCTGCATGTGTGAGGGGAAAAGAAATTGCTCTGAAAGTGAAAAATGCCCATGAATTATCCTTAACAATACCGCGTTACAAGAGAAATCCAAAGTGAGGGACAACCTTAATTGGGGGGCGCTTTTATTTTTCGGTCCCGATCTCGATGCGTAAATGCCGTTGTAATCGAAACACATGGCCTCAGGCCCGTAGAGCCCATATTCCATGCAAATTTCAACAAAATACCACACATCGATCTCACATTACCACGCGCCATCGATAAAATACCATGATAAAGAGAAGCATACATGTGAGTTACGCACAAGGCTTTATTCTCGGAGTCCGCACAAAATGACATCCCTGGTCAAAGATTCCTACAGGGTCGCGGTGGCGATATAGCCGTTGCTCGTCCACAGAATATGGGCGTCTGTATGGGCCCGCGCAGGCCACGACGAGAGAGAGCGACCTGGTGTGTATTTTAAGTGTGCCATTGCGAAGTATGTCTCCTGTGCGCATGGTTGCAATGTGCAGATGTTACCTTTCTTGAATGTAGTTTACATCTTGTGTCCTTTGGCGCGTTCTCGCCGTTCTATTTGCGCTGTTCCTATTCCGCTTTCGTCGCATCAAATCTACCCCATCGTCGGAAGGCGCGGCGTCCTTCCAAGCGGACACAGCAAACATCGTGCACTTAACACAGCAACAGAGGCAGGCCCACAGCGCCGCACTTGCCTCATCATCTTCTCTGACATGCTATTTGCGCATTCCACCCTTGCACAGAAAAGTACAAGTCTCGCACTTCACGTCGCACCACCTCCAACTCAAAAAATGATGCGTTCATTCAAACTCTCTTTATGCTCCTTGGCCCTCTTCGCCGGCGCCGCCCTTGCCGGTGAAGAAAGCGTCTACACTCCTCCTCCCTACCAATCCTCGGGCACTCCTGTTGAGACGCAGGATGTGACGGTGGCCCCCACCGCCAGCCCCACCGCCAGCCCCACCGCCGCGCCTACTCCTGCCCCCACCAAGCCCGTCTACACCCCCCCCCCACCCCCGCGCCCACTGAAGCCGCCTACACCGCCAAGCCCGAAACTCTGGACGAGAGTGAAGCCCCGACCAGCGCTCCTACGGGTGCTCCCACCCCTGCTCCTACTCCCGCTCCCACGGGTGCCCCTACCCCTGCTCCTACCCCTGCTCCTACTCCCGCCCCCACGGGTGCTCCCACCCCTGCTCCTACACCCGCCCCCACGGGTGCCCCTACCCCTGCTCCAACCCCCGCTCCTACTCCCGCCCCCACGGGTGCCCCTACCCCCTTCCCTACCTTCGCCCCTACCGCGGCTCCCACTCCTGCGCCTACTGCAGCCCCTACGACCGCGGCTCCCACTCCTGCGCCTACTGGGGCCCCTACGGCCCACCCGACCGCCGCGCCCACACCCGCTCCCACCAAGCCGGTCTACACTCCCCCTCCCACCGCCACGCCCACGGCTGCCCCTACGGCCCACCCCACCGCCGCTCCCACCAAGCCTGTCTACACTCCCCCCCCTACCGCGTCCCCTACGTCGGCTCCTACTGCCGCGCCCACACCTGCGCCCACTCCTGCACCCACGGCCGCTCCTACACCTGCCCCAACGGCCACACTCACCGCGGCACCGACTCCGGACATGGACTTCGACCCCAACGGCTCGGGCGCCAGCGTTTACAGCAAACCCCCGACCCCGGCCCCCACCGAGGCCGCTTACACCAAGCCCCCCTACAAGCCCGAGGACAGCAAGACGCGCCGCCTGCGACAGGCGTAAAGTTCTTAGGACTTTTAGATTCTTTAGAGTACGTGAGGCTCAAGGTGAAGGCAAGTGGCTAGGAGTGTCAAAGCATTGCATAGTATGATTTGAAGCGTTGTGTCGGGTATAGTTACAAAAAATGAAGGCTTGTAGAGCATCAGGGCGCTTGGAAATATACCGTCGACTGGTCCCTTCAAGCATTTCTCCCGGTCAAAATTGAACTGAATTGGAGAGAGGAAATGAATATGTCACCTCTTTGTCAGTGGTCGGTATGGAAAAAGAGTACTGGAGTGTATGTACGAAAGGGAGGTCAATGGCATGTACATGATCCCACAGAGCTTGGTATGTGCCGCAAGATGAACGATAAAAAGCTCCAGCCAAGGTTGTGTGCATGTAGTAAAATTGAGAGTCCATGGCGGTAGAGTCTGTAAGCTCAGTTCAACCTGTCTAGAAAAGGATTCTGGGTCGATTTTACGGAGAAGTATCTATGTAAGAATCCCCAGATACCCTTTCACTGTGCTTAACCGCTTAAAAACAATCGAAGAAGACAGTCACTGAACTCGCTTTGAAGTAAATAATTTTAGACTACTTTTTCTCGACATGCAAAAAAAGCCTGCGCACATGGTATGTCGTCTCATCGAGTATCAAAAATGGCAGCTCCTCTTTTTTTGTCTGGCTGTTCTATATTTATGGTCTTAGGCTGAATACACGGTCTGCAATTGCCAGACTATGGTCCTCAGTGGTTGCGGTGTGCGGTGGGAGGTTCAAGTGCCTGAGGTCTCATTTTTTTGGAATGTTTGTCTCGGCATCGATGGTCTCTAAGGCAACACCTATACAGAGATTGCAATTAGAGCTACCTCTTGTTATCAATCACGAGCCCGGTGTGAATAAATGCTGAAAGGTTGGTGTAGCATGTCCTCGATTCTCCTCAGTCGCTGGGCACGTCTCGCTTTTCCTCTTTGGCGAGACATGGCAAGCCTGGGGAGGGAGGGTTGACTAAACCAACATGTCTATCGATAGCGATGCAGTAGAGGGTGGGGTGAACGACTACACATAAGAATGATTCTCCATTAGCGGTCTCGCAAAGCGCGTGCTTGATTTGCTTGAGGCACCGGGCCTTTTCCACATCGGAAATTCTTTCCTTCCTAGCTCGGACTCGAGCTTCCACATAAAAGGCATTTCAAGGCACTTACTCGTGTACTATCACTATAATCCCAGGGATAGTCAATATAGACATGGAAAATGGGGCCTTTTTTCCACTTCCGACGTCCTCAGAAGCCGAACACTAGCACATCCCGCAGCACGCGTGTAGGAACCCTCTGCGGAAGCACTCCCCGGGGCTTCGCCGCCTTCTTCCATTCCCTCCCTCCTCCCTCGAACGCAACGGGCGTCCTTTCCTCATCCCAAAAAGTTTTCCGCTTCTTTGCCCGCGACCAGGGCAATTTCTTCAGCAGCCACGGTCCCGAGGCACGAGACCTGGCGGCCCGTTTCTATTCCACCCAAACTGTTGTCCGCAGCCAGGGGGGCCTGTCCTCTCTCTCCATCTCCCGCAAGCTCTTTGCCTCCCGCGTGCTGCCCTCCCTCCTGGCATCGGGCGCGGCTGTGGAGATATGGGATCAGGCGGGGGGAGAAGGGAGCGAGCAGGAGGAGTGGTTCTTGGCCCGGGCGGGAAGGCCTGGGGACACGCGCGCTCTGGAGGACGTCATGCTGGCGTTCTCGGGACAGGGGGCCTCGCAAGCCGAGCAAGAAGCATCGTCGCTGATAGGCACAGGGGTGACAATGGCTGTGCTGGTGCAGGACGGAGGGGCGGGCAGAGGCGCGTTCGGTGCGTTGACGACCTTGGGAGGGAGGAGAGAGGGGTCACCCATCGAGGGGGGTTTCTTCTCTTGGGAGGGAGGAGAGAGGGGCCCCCCATCGAAGGGGGTTTCGTCTCTTGGGAGGGAGGAGAGAGGGGTCACTCATCGAGTGGTCTCCTTTCTGGAGCAGGCGTGGCGGTGGCCAACACTTCTTTCCGAACCTTGGCGCTGGGTGAATTGGAGGATGCCGGTGACCCGAAGACGTTAGAGTCCTTGGTCGTGCAGGTAGGGGCGAGGGAGGGGCGGAGGGAGGGGCGGAGGGTTCATCTTCTGACCGCTTTAACGGCGCACAGGTAGGGGCCAGAGAGTGCCTTGTGCTGAGGCCAGAAGACGGCGCGAAGGGGGCGCAGGCGGGATCGGACGCGGGCGTGAGGGCCGTGGCAGCCGTAATGGCCAGGTACCCGGGGGGGGACCGGGGGAGGGAGCGGGGGGGAGACAGGGGCCTTCCTCCCAAGTAGGGAGCATGCTGACGACCGCCCTTGCCGCCAGGTGCGGTGTCGTCCACAACGTGGTGGAGAGAGAGAGTCCTCAGAGGAATCTCGGGGAGTCTGTATCCGCTCTCAAGGCGATCCGTGCGTTGGCGGAGGTAGGTAGGGAGGGAAGGAAGGAAGGCAGGAGGAAAGGAGGGAGGGAGGGAGGGAGGGAGGGCGGAAGGGGACGCGGGAGGGAGCACAGAGGCTCACGGCGTTTTACTCCCTTCCAGGGCCGTGACAAGGACCTTGGAGGCGCCGATACCTCCCCCACCCAAGAGAGTGAATTAGAGATCGTCTTGTCGCAGGTAAGCTGGCGCTTTCCCATTTTTTTTGCCCCTCCCGATCCTCCCTTTGACTCCACTCGACCCTCCCCCCCCCCCCGAAGCTGGCGCCGCTCAAGCGGGCCCTTCTCAGCGCGCACGCCCTCCTGTCCCACCTTGGCTTGCTCCCTGACGGAAGCGGGGGGGGAGGAGGGGCGGGAGGGGAGGGCGAGGACGGCTGGGAAGTCTCCCTCCTGAAGCCCGAGCACCTCCTTCAGTACGATGCCGTCGCCGCCAGGTGAGGGGAAGGAAAGGGGGAATAGGGCCCAAGCCGGCGCCTCACTCGACGTTTCCCTCCCTGGTAGGGCCCTGGCCGTGCTCCCAGAGGCGGGTCGCGCCGAGGCCCAGTACCGTGGCGGCGAGGGGGCGGGAGGCCGCCAGCAGCAGCCCAGCCTCTACTCCATCCTGAACAAGACGAGGACCGCGGCGGGGTCCCGGTGCCTGAAGCGGTAGGGAAGAGGGGGGAACAGGGGAAGGGGCCTCGAGCGTCCTTCGAAGGGGAGGAAGGCCGGTCAATGGCCTCTCCTCCCCCTGTAGGCGCAAGATGGATCTGATCCTCCCACGCCGCTCGCGCCCAGCCTCATGAGGCTCCCGCCTCCACCCTGACTGTCTTCCCACGCTGCCAAAAGGGTGGTTGTGGGTGGCAGAGGGTGCGAGGGGGGTCTCTGGCTGGGACGGCGTCGAGGGGGGGGAAGGCGGCTGTTTGCGAGGTTGAGAGGCAGTCTCCATGCGTCTTCGACTCAATTTGCCCGCCCACAGCCCTTTGATGGGGGCCAGTCCTCCACAGCGGATCGGTCGAGCTTGTCGCGAGGAGGGTCTCCGGCCAAGGCTGCAGCGACGCGCGCTCCCTGTCCCTCATCTCCTCCCTGTCCCTCATTCCCTCCCTCCACCCGCCCCGCAGGTGGCTGCAGGCTCCGCTCTTGGCCCCCGCGGCGATCCGGGACCGACAGTCCATCGTTTCCCTCCTCCGCAGCGACCCCTCCCTCCTTTCTGCCCTCCACGAGTGCTACGGCGCCAGCTCTTTGACAGGCACGGGTCGTGGGAGCGTCTTCCGGTGCGTTCTCCCTCCTGACGCGGGGATTGAAAGCCGCATCGGGCCCTGCTCCGCCTCGTCCTCACCCTCTCCCCGTCCCTCCCTTTGCACAGAGGAACCCCCGACCTGGAGCGAACGGCTCAGCGGTTCCTGTCCTTGCCGACCTCCTCCTCGAGCAGCCCCGCCAGGCCCCGTGTGGGCCTTCGGGACTTGCTGGAGGTGTATACAGCCGCCCTCACCCTCGGTAAGCGGGGAGGGCCGGTCCGCAAGGGGGGAGGGGAGGAAACGGTGGCTTCTATCTCTCCCTCTCACGCCGTGGCTCCCGTCTGGGCCCCGCAGGTCGGCTCTCTGACGCCCTCTCCTCCCTCGCCGACGCGACCTGCCCGGCCCTGGACGCGCTGCTCCGCCTTCCCTTGGCGAGGGTGGTGGCTGCGTTGGCGCGCTTTCAGGCCCTGGTGGAAGAGGTGCGTGGATGATTCCCTGGCTTGAGGGACTCGGGGGCTCGCGGATTGTTGTGGCGGGATAGGGGGGTATTTCTGAGGGCATCTCGGTCCACACGCACGCAGGTGGTGGACGTGGATCGCCTGGTGAGCACGCACGGGCGCGAGGTTGGTGTTGCGGAATGGAGGGGGAGGGAGGGCTGGGGTCGTGAGGGAAACCCCTGTCCCCCCGTCATTCGTGTCTGAAAGCCTCCTTCGTCTCTGGACGTGCCACAGGTGGCGGTAAAGCCCTCGTTCGACCCCTTGCTGCTCAGCCTGCGCGACCAAATGGAGGCCCTGACGCGGCGGATGGAGGATACGGCCAGGCGGGCCTCGAAGGACCTTTATGGGCAAGCGAAGGACGCCGACAAGCGCGTCAAGCTCGACTGGAGGTAGGAGCACGGAGGGGACGGGGAGGAGGAAGAAGGGAGGCACCCCTTCTGATAGCGCTCCCCACACGCGCCACTCCCCATGTCTCATGTCAGCGCTGTGCATCAGCACCACCTGCGAGTCACCAAGAAGGATCAACGGGCACTGAAGGAGAGCGGAGCGAGTCTCCAAATTCAGGTATCAGGATGTGGGTGTCTTAGGAAGGGCTGGCGAAGAGAACGGCGTCGAACTGTGGGACCGACTGATCTGTCCCTTCCCGTTTTTCTGGCTTGATCCCTCCAGACCCTGAGTGTCCAGAAGCATGGCCAGCTCTTTACCACGCCAAGCCTGAAAGAGCTATCAAGGCGGTGGGCTGCGCATCAGGCGGAGTATCTGCAGGTGCAAGAGGCTCTGGTCGCGCAGGCCGTGAGCGTGGGGAGGACCTACGTCAAGCAGATGCAGCGAGGGGGAAGGCTCTTGGCCGCGATCGACGTCTTCCTTTCCCTCGCCCAGGTGGCGAACGAGCTGAACTGGTGCTCGCCCACCTTGCTGGACGACAAGGACGGTACCCGCCGGGAACTGCATATCACCCAGCTCCGGCACCCTGTTGTGGAGGCCGCACTGCCCTCCGCCGCCGACTTCATTCCCAACGACGCCCACCTCTCGGCTGCCTCGCCCACTCGGGACCCTCCCTCCCAGGGCACTTGTCTCAGCCTCGTCACAGGCCCCAACTGCGGAGGCAAGTCCACCTACATCCGGAGCGTGGGGATCGCCGTTCTCCTGGCGCAAGTCGGGGCTTGTGTCCCGGCGACGGCGATGGAGTGGACATTGGTCGACAAGGTGCTCTGTCGCGTGGGCGCGAGCGACAACCAGCTCCAGGGCGTCTCCACTTTTATGGCCGAGATGTTGGAAACGCACGCCCTTCTCGCGGCGGCTACCCCCCGCTCCCTGGTGATTGTGGACGAGCTGGGAAGGGGAACTAGCACCTTCGACGGCTTCGGCCTCGCCTGGGCGGTGGCGGAGCGGCTTGCCAACTCGACTGCAATGCAGTGTCGGACCCTCTTCGCCACCCACTTCCACGAACTCTGCGACATGGAGCAGGCCTTGCCCCCCGGGCGCGTGCAGAATCTCCATTTCTCCGCCGAGACTCCTGCCTCCCACCCCGCCACTGCCGCCTCCTCCGACCTGGTGCTCACCTACCGAGTCCGACCCGGGCCCTGCGACCGCTCCTTCGGCGTGCACGTCGCGCGTCTGGCCAAGTTTCCTAAGGAAATTGTGCGGGAGGCAGAGGCCCGTGTGGAAGCGCTGCAAGCCGGGGGCCTTCATGCCTTGACGTCGGAGCAGCAGGCGCGACTGGCCGAGAAGAAGCGGGCTTGGGAGGACGAAGAGGAGGGTCGATTGAAGCGGGCGAGGGCAGCCGCGCGCGCGCGACAGAGGGAGGCGGTGGAGGCGCTGGCAGCGTTGCCGTCCTTGGGAGACGTGGCTCTGGGGGAGGCATTAGAAGGGGTTGTTGCCCTGGTGGAGGCCAACGCAAAGTGATGTATGAAAGCATCGGGGCGTGTGCTGTGCTACAAAATCTGATTTCTTTTCCACTGATCAAGGTGCTATCTTTATGATATACATGGTCACTTCTATTTCCAAGCTTTCTCATCAATTTTTGAGCTTCTTTACATCCCCCTTCAAGTTCATCAATGTGAGGTACCAGTCTCACAAATCCTTTTCTCCCCCCACTGGGAATCGGCATCAGCTGCGAAGCACCGAGCACTGCCAAGCTCTGGGCTTGATGGCGTCATCTCCCTCCCTCCCCCTTCGCAATCATCCTTCGCGCCATGATTCACGAACACCACACGATCCTCGTCGGCACGGCCCATTTCCATCCGGCGCCTCAGTTGCCCGTAGCTCCGCCAGCCCAGCTCATCCATGACGCCGAGCATCCCGTTGCCTGAGAGGTCGAGCCGCCCGCCCGGAGCGATCCACGTCTGCGGTCCACGGGGAGGGAAAGATTGCGGCAGGGTCTGACTCAGGCTGAAGAGAGCTGCTTCGTCGTGCCGCCCGCATCCCGCGCTGACGACTCCCAGGTCCCTGTTGTCCGCCAAGTCCAGCAGGGAGAGCAAGGCGCCCGATTGACTCGCGCCCTCCGTGGGGGCGACAGGGAGTAAGGCCGCTAGGAGTGTGGCCAGCCCCCTGAGGCCCAGACGGCACCCTCGCAGCCGCAAGACCTGCAACCGGGCCTGGGGGTTGGAGTGAAGGGCCCGGGCTAAGAGGCGGAGGGCGGGCTCGACCACGGGGGCAGGGGCGAAGGTGGCGGCGTGGGAGAGATCCAGGCTCTGGAGCTTGGTGTTGTGGCAGAGGGCGGCGAAGAGCTGGGTCACGTCGTCGGTGGAGAGGTAGGGGAGACTGCTGCTGCTCAGATCCAGGTGAGTGAGCAGACCGCAGGGACGGGCCAGGGCCCGGAGGAGGAGCTGGAGGGAGGGCTTCGGCCGGGAGGATGGGAACGAGAGGGCTAGCTCCCGCCTTTCCTCCCCGCCCACCCCGTCGGCGAAGAGGGCGCATAACACGTCCTCCTCCCCTCCCTCAGGCCCCACCAGACCCTCCTTCCCCTCCTCGGCACCCCTTTCCCCTCCTCTCCCTTCGTCCCCGCCTGATCGGCTCTCCCCGAGCACCAGGTCGTGCAGGCGGAGGGACTGGGCGCGCGCCTGTGGAAGCACTTGGGCCCAGATCGCCCGCGGCCACGCGTTGTCGCAGAGGCTGAGGCGCGCGAGCGGGGGAATTCCCGCAGAGCTTCGACCTGCCAAGGCGAGAGCCAGTGCGGGTCCCAGGCAGGAAGGGCAGCCATCCAGACCCACCCGGAGGAGCGAGGGGAGGCGGAGGAGGTCGGTCAAGAGGGGGGCGAGGGAGGGGGAGGGAAGGAAGGGGTTGTAGCTCAAGTCCACCTCCCGGAGGCGCGGTGGCATGGGCGGGAGAACGGGTGCGGGAAAATGGGAGAGGGAGCAGGACCGGAGCCGGAGCCCCTCCAGGAACGGCAGGGCGCCGGCGAGGGAGGTCGAGGCAGCGTGGGAGAGGGGGAGGAAGCTCAAATCGAGGCAGGGGGGGAAAGAGACTGCGGGCGCCTGAGCCGTGACCTCCTCCTTCCCTTTCTCCTCCTCCTCCTCCTCCTCCTCCTCCTCTTCCTCCACCACCACCCGAGTCCTCCCTCCTGCCGCGGAGATCTCGGCTCTCCCCCTTCCTTCCACGGTCCGCGCCTCCGGCCCCCCTCCCCCCCGTCCTCCCCTCCCTCCCTCCAGGCTGCCCGCCCCCGCCCTCACTGCCCCTTCCACCGCCGCACACACCACCTCCACATGCACGGGTGTCACCCAGGCGGGAAGGGCATAGAAGGCCTTGGACTCTGCTGCTATCTCGCGACGCTGGATCCCGTCGATGAGGGACGTGAGCACGGCAGGGCTCGGGGGGATGGAGCGCAGCCGACACTCGTCGAGATACCGCCGGAGGAAGGGAGGGAGGGGCTGGAGGCAGCGTGATGGGTCCTGACCGAGGTGGAGGCGGACAGCTCTCCCAGGCTCGGTCTCCCGCACATCGAGGACTTGCCCCGGGACCAGGCGCGCGCTCCCAGAAGCCCGCCCCTCCCCCCCGCCCTCCCTCCCGCCCTCCCTCCCGCCCGTACCCCGCTCCACCCTCAGGTAGGTCAGACAGGGCCACTCCCCCCCGCGGCGGCCCGTCAGTCCCTCGGGCCGCTCCCGAGTGTCCTGGCAAATGCGCAGCGCCAGGTGGAAGAGGAGGGCGGCCACGGAGAGGGTGGAGGGGGAGGGGGAGGGAAGAAAGAGCTCCGAGTCGAGCAGCCGGTAGGTCTCTTTTTTATACTGGACTAGAATCGAGCGCGGGGCCTCCCGAGACCCTGGCTCCCCCCTGCCGTGCAGTCCCGGGAACGCGGTCCACGCCTCCTTCCCGCCCTCCCCCCCGCCCTCCAGCACCGCCTCCCCGCGCGCTAGGGCACGCGCCTCTCGCTCCTCTCGCCGCGCTCGGTCTACAGGGTCTTCCCCTTCCAGAGCTTTCCGGCGCATGTGCTCCGCCACCGACACCTGCACCAGCTCCTTCCTTCCCCCGCCCTCCCTCCCGCCCTCTCTCCCGCCCTCCCTGCCGGGCGCCTCCTCCGGGAGGTCGTCTTCCACGTCCGAGACCGCGGACGAGAAGCCGATGTTGTACAGCCTGGCTGGAGAGGCTTTCAGAGGAGGGGGCAGAGGAGGGGCCCAGCCGTGGGGAGGGGGAAGGGGGGGAGGGAGGGGAGGGCAATAGAAGAGGGAAAGGGAGGGGCGGAGGAAGGGGCGGAGGAAGAGGGCGTAAGAGGGGAAGGAGGGAGAGAGGGA
>SDOX01000168.1:0-87171 GCA_004565275.1 Nannochloropsis salina CCMP1776
ACCCTAACCCTAACCCTAACCCTAACCCTAACCCTAACCCTAACCCTAACCCTAACCCTAACCCTAACCCTAACCCTAACCCTAACAGTGGAAGGATATTATTAAAACTTTTTTCGACTGTGCATATAAGAAGGCCATCCCGTTTGTGCTACCCCATCAGAATCCCCAAATGCCTCGACAATAATAGCAGAATCCACGTGGAGGTGGTTGCAAGTTTATTATTCTTGTTATTATTAGTAAGAACCCTAGCTTTTACCAACAGAGTGGAAGGATATTATTAAAACTTTTTTCGACTGTGCATATAAGAAGGCCATCCCGTTTTTGTACTACCCCATCAGAATCCCCAAATTATTTGACAATAATAGAAGTTTTTGGGGATGAATGATAGGAGGAGTCTACATTTCTCTCTCGCTGCTGCATGAGGATGTGGAGATGATGTAGGCATAGCGTGTGAAACGTTCTTTCCATATGACCCGAACCCTAACCCTGGCCGAAGAAGTATTCTTCGCGCGAAACTCTTTCTGGTACGTAGTGAAAATAATCCCATATTATCGAGAGGATAGGTTTACAATTTTTCGCTTGGGGTCGAACTACTATCCCTAACCGTAACCGCAAGCGTAACCGTCACGCTAACAGATCCGTCTGAGAACGGGAAGTTCTAATTCCTACTCCAGCGAGGCCTAGAGAAGCACTTTCACTACCAAGCCTGGGGAGGTAGCCGTGCTGTGTGAAGAATCAGACAAAGGTCATCAGCAAGTAGGAGCGGATGAAGTTCCTATTTTGAGGACTGCATTTGAGCGTGTGCTTACCCAAAATATCCGTGTACCCCACTCACGACGGCAGTGCGTAGTAAATTTTCACCGTCATCGAGGGTTTCGACGGTGTCAAGACTCAATGGGCTGGTATTGATTTTCAAGACTTTCCCTGGAGAAGTAAAAGTCCTGGGTATGGGTACAGGCAAGGAGGTAAGGAACCGAGAGAACGTAAAGAGCTTTTCGCTGCTGTGCATTTCTCCTGTTCCCTTCCTCACCCGAAATACACGTAGCCATTATGCGCAATCGCCGAGATCGGTGAGCCCTCACCGGGGGAGAAAGTAATAACGCTCTCCACAGCAAAGCTGGCCAGGTTTACCTTGGCCACTGAGCCTGGATCTGTGCCAGATCTGTGCGGAGAGTTGAACAAAACATTTCAGCAACTGTTGGACCAGAAAGGTTAAGGTGTTTGCATTGTCTTAGCCTTTGCTTACCCGTAATACGCAAAATCGCCGCTACGAACCACCGATACCGGGAACTCGAACCCCAAGGTGATAAAACCCGCAAGAGTGAAGGTATCCAGGTCTACCCGGCTCACTTGGCCTATTGAAGTCACGGACCTGTTTAAGGGGGAGAGTAAGGCTGATCAGCAATTCTGACAGTAGCGGATCCCGTGCATCGCTTGAGAGCTTTCGCTTACCCGAAAAACGCATATTTTTGCCAGACAACTGATGGCTGTATAAAACCATAGGATATCTCAAGGGTGCCCGCACGACTGAAGTCGGCCAGATTCACTTTTGCGATGTAGCCAGGAAAACTAACCGTCCTATATTTAGGGTGTGGCCAAGGTGATCAGGAACCCGGAACGCATAAAGCGGCACGTGGTTCTGTCTTCGATCGAGTCGAGCCCTATCTTACCCGAAATATGCAAAATCGTCTTTCACAACCGCTCCGCGGAGTGATTTTTCACCGGGCTCCAGAGACAGCTTGCCCACACGCGTAAAATCGGTCAGATTTACCTTCACTACTATGCCTGGATCATTGTCGGTTCTGTGGATAGGATAGTGTCAAGCTCAGCACGAAATTGGGGAAGGGGTACAGTGCTGGGCTATTTGTTTTTGGCAGATGACACGCTTACCCAAAATACGCATAGGTTCCGCTCACAATCGACGATATGGCCTTGTCCTCACCGGCATCGAATGTTAGGACGCTTCTATCGCTGAAGTCACTTAGATTCAGCTTTAGGACTGAGCCTGGAGTAGTTTGAGCCCTACATTCACGAGACATAATACGCATCTGAGGTGAAAACAGTGGTACGTGACTGTCAAATTCTTGTACACGTCTGCTTACCCGAAATATGCAAAGTCTCCTTCCACAAACGACGTGACAAGGTTGTCCGGGAAACCCACTGAGGAAGGAAGTGATGTCGGCGTTATGGTGGGTGCGTTCGTTGGTTGCATGGTTGGCGTCATAGTTGGAGCGGCCGTTGGCTGCATCGTGGGCGCCTTGGTGGGAGCCGCTGTAGGCCGCATCGTCGGCGCCATGGTAGGAGCCGGTGTTGGCTGCATCGTCGGCGCCATGGTGGGAGCCATCGTTGGCTGCATCGTAGGTGGCAGTGTCTTGGCCACGTTTATCTCGTAGACGTTGACATCTGGATCGAAAATGAAGGGGGCGCATACCCCGACGCAGCAGAAGCACTGGCTTGTCACAATATTCCAGCTGAAGAAGAAAGGCGTCTCTTCTTCCGAGTTCAGCGAGCAATATTCATAACAAGCATCGGGGGTATCGATTGATTGGAGCTGTGGATCTTGGGGATGGCGCAGCGCATCGACGCTGTCATGCATCTTGATTGACGTGGGCACCGACAGACGACGATCTTGGAAGGGGGCGAGCCGCCCTCCTTGAGAGAATCTCTGTCCCTCACCAAATAGCACAAATGGCTGCGCGGGATTGATGGTGGGAGCTTGAGTCGGAGTGCAAGTCGCGGCTTTTTTAGCCTTCGAGTAACGCACGTTTACCATTGCGGACAGAGCCAGCGGCGTGATGCACGAGGCCCCTGTGCCATTTACTGCATAAGCGAAAGCATTGACCTCCAACATCGCAAGGGCACATTCATCAGCCTTTACCTTGACCCGGAAGCGGCGTTTTCCTCCTTTACTCTTGGTGAACGCAATGTTAAGCCAGTAGATCACAGTCATTCCATCCGCATTTTTAACGATTTCTGGTGAGGTAAAGGGCTTAGGAGACGGACGCATCGCTATTCGCTCTACCGATAAGCCATTAAGAACATTCAATTGAAACTCCAGATTGCTGATAGGGTTTTTGCTAGTCAAAGTGACGGCTATGTTAGCGTAGCCCTTTCCTGCAAGGATCCCGCGTTTAGCGTTCGGCCTAACTTTGGCCTTGAGGAAGAGGCCCGGACAGACTTGAGAGACGGTGTTGAAAATGCTTGCAAAGCCCAGGAGGGCGACAAGGAGAGTAGAAAAGACATGAGTCATATTTCAAAGCGTGATTCTGGGCTTCTATGGGCACGGGAAGATTGATTTCGAAGTGTGGGACGGCTTGACCTGTAAATGGGCATCATGAGTCGAAAGCGTACGTATTTAATGAGTGTCTCAGCTATAAGCACTATCACATAAGGTCTAGGTGGCTCTTACGTAGAAGAGAGACCTCACAAGCATGCCTATGACGCTTGATTGCATTTAAGTGCATGGTGCTGCGGCCAAGAAGACCTTAGCAGTGCATCGTAGCCACAAGAACTACGGGCCATTATTAATGACCGCAAGGGCACACCTCGACAGGCAATGTGAAAAGCATCAATAAGATTAATACGTCAAGAGCTTGGCATCATTTCAATTGGATAATTGAAGACTCTCCAAGGAAGGGCTGTAGAGCATGTCTTATGTGTGTGGCTTTACAATGACACGAGCGCATGAGAGGACCTCCGACTCATTGGCTTTATGGGCATCCAGTGCGGAAGCCCATAAACATCTTTTTTGAATAAGCTCCGATCCTCGGAGAAGAGCGAGGTAGGGTAGGTCTAATGTGTGGCTTAAACGTGACAAGTATGTCTCTGTTGCTCGATTTCGTTGTTATCCACAGATTTCATGTCAGGATATCGTCAGTAGTAAGCCATGAAAACGAGGCGCCCTTGCCAATGTGCTCCTGGGCATCCTTTAAAAAAGAATATGGAAAGCAATGGGCTTCGTGGCGTCGCGGAAGCCCATAAACATAATTTCCGATCTTCGGAGAAGAGGCACGTGGCACACAATCGTTTTGAGAAGTAATGCCAGTGCACATAATGTGCTCTTTATTGCGTCCTTTTCGGAAAAATCTATCAAGCATATGAATGTCAAGGGCCGTATATTGCAATTCGGTTTGAGGCATTGCTTTATGGGCGTCCGAGTCGGAGGCGCACACAAACATGTACTGAAGAATCTCCGATCCTCGGAGGAAAGGTCGTGCAAATGGTCGTCCAATGAAGCAACGCCATGGCGTATAGTGTACGCTTCGCCACGGGCTTTTCGTCAGGTGACAGCTCGAGCACAGGAAGATCGAGTGCAGCTCATTACACCGTGTACATCCAACCGATTATTGTGATTTAATCCACCACAATACTATTCGCGTAGGAACGCAGCTTTTACTCCTCTCGACAGGCGAAAAACGGCTATCGCCCAATCGTTTGCGGTTTATGCGGGCTTACTTTGAAGACGTCATCTGCAACGCCAATAACAACGCGGCCGTCAGCGCGTTGGGCGTCTTACTGAAGCGGCCGGGGCTCGACGTCTGCCTTCGTTTGCTATGCATGTACAAATGAAATGCTACGAGCAGACCGCAATCAGAAAATCGCTATCCGAACCCAGAACACATCCGGGTCGCCTAATTTTTACATTCTCCGTTGTTTGAACAGCCGAAGTTGCCACCTTCGTGAATGTGTTTACACTGTGTTTTGCCACGCAGCCGAAGTTGTTCTTAGATTCTGTTTTCCTTGCTTGATAATAACATTTCTCACTCTTGCATCGTTCTTGTATCTTGGAGGCACATAAAGACGCAAAGCCTTTTCCGCGCACGCCATCTTGAAGCGATCTTGAGCGACGGCTGTGTACGTTTGAAATTTATGGGTGGCTATCACGATGGCCGATGCTGGCATTTATTCAGAAGTTATAATCTTCTCTTGCACACAACAGGCGCAATGCCATATACCGAAAGTGAATTTATGACTGCATTAGGCAGTAGCACGACGGCAACGACAGCGACGCTGAGCATCCGGACCAAGGCGCGAATGAATGCGACGGTCGATCTGCTTATGCCGCCGACATGTATTTGCCAATACGTGCCTGTCCCAAGCAGGGTACAAAATCTATGATTGTGCTGATGTTTTGGGGACGCGCGCAGACATGTGGGACCTTAACGATGAGTGGAGGGGGGGAGGGAGGGAGTGATGGCGTAATAGGAGAAGTCTGGAGAAGCGCCCCCGCCAGCCCCGCGGCTTCGTGTCTAAAAATAACTCACGGTTTCTATGTCATACCATGGAGTCATAAACGAAAACGAGTGGGCGGAGGCTGTTGACCCCTTCTATCGGGGCCAGGCCCTTATCCGGCGGGCGGCAGAGATAGTCCAGGCGCTCGGCGAAGGGGAGTACCTCACCGTCGTAGAGAAGGCAGACATGGTTATTGAACCCTAACAGACATGGTTATTGAATTAAGAGGGCATCGACTGTCGCCGATCCTGACATGGGGCCAGGCGCCCTTCTTGGGAACATCGCTGTCCCTCGCGAAAGAGCACGAACGCTGCGTGGGATCGATGGAGGGAGCTGGAGTCAGCGTGCCTATCGCGGCTTTCTTCAGGTTCGAAAATCGCACTTTCAAGATGGTAGAGCTGACCAGCGGCGTGATGCATGAGGCCGCTGTACCATTGACTAGGTAAACAAAAGCATCCATCGCCAACATCTCAGGGGCACATTTAGTAGCCTGTATCTTGACGCAAAAGCGGTGTTTATCCCCCTTGCTTTTGGTGAAAGTGATACCGAGCCAGTAAATGCTAGTCGCTTCGCCCGCCCTCTTAACAATTCGCGGCGGCATATGGGGCTTTGGAGACAGGGTTAGGGTTAGGGTTAGGGTGAGGGTTAGGGTTAGGGTTACATAACTGCTCGCTTTGCCGTCAGGCCATCAGGCAGGTTCAATTGAAACTCCAGGTTGTCGACTGGATATTTGCTTTCGAGCGTTACGGTAATGGCACTTTTGCCCTTCGCTACCAGGGCCTTACTTTGGCCTTGAGGGAAAGCCGCAGACATTCTTGAGAGACAGGAGTGAAAATCCTTGCAAAGCCCAGGAGAGCGGGAAGAAAAATGCTGGAGCAATTTGTCATCCTTAATCTCGTCAATCGATGCCTGTATAGGTGCTTTGATACTTGTTTACAAGCATCCGACGTGTTGCGTTGTTAAAACGGAAGCATCGGCACAAAACGTACATTAAATTTGGGTGATACAGCTATCTGCAACGGCTAATTGTAGAGCTTCATTGATTTGATATCACATGGCTTGAGCACGACGAGAATATCTGCGTTGCTTGTGACTGTTCATTTTCTACAGGACTGCCAGGGTGTCGCCAGCAGCGCATTAAGCCACAAATTGTAGGGACCACCACCAATTACCTCAATGGTATACAACAACCGAAAGAAGTGCAAGCACGAGGAAAAAAATTGCGATGAAAGTCCATGAACATCATCATACGAATTTCTCCGATCGTTGCAGGAGAGATATGTGGAGGATGCTGGTTCCAAGACGGAATATCAGAAAATTACAGACAGTAATCTGAATCCTTTCAGGATGTAAGACAATCGATTACCACGAAATTCATGTGGTTTGCCGAATGGTCGCCAGGCGTCATTTGATAATCATTCGTCGTCCAAGGCAAACGATCTCTTCAGAGTAGCCCGTATCATTATTTATCATACCTTGCAACCTACACTTCAATTCAACTTATTTTTACAATCAAGGGCTTCTGGAGGCAGAGTCTGTCTGTTAGGGCCATATACAAAGTCTATAGACATGGAAATAAATTAAGTAGTTCTCATAGTGTCTATGTATAATGGAATTCTCTATATTTTTATTGTGTGTGAGACTATGACAGAGCCATATGCCGTTACCTAGGCGATTATATATATCATACCTTATTTCTAAGCTTCATAAAAAACTAACTTTTGATAGTCATAAAGGGAAAACGGTAAATATACTTTCTTTTTGGTTATTACATTTAGAATCTCAGAAGACCTCGACCATTACATCAGTTTAGCTCCATAAGGCAGATAAGAAGTCCATTGCTTTTTCTTGCTGAACCAGATTCCCCGTATAGTGTGATTATAGTATTATTCTCTATCTTTACAGCATAGAAGGGCCCCCTCCCTTCATCTTGCTACAGAGTCAGTGTCCCCAAATAAGTTGTCCGTAGTATCCTTTCTCTGAGAAGTGCTTGAATGGTCCCATCCTTTGATCCTCGTCCATGAAACATCCTTGCTTCTTCATTTAACCTTACTTTGAATCTGATGGTTTTCTCTCTATCCTTCAATTCTGAGTAGGAGAGATGTGAAAGTAGTTGGTTCCTTAATTCTGACCCTAGCGCTGATCGATGATGAAAGCGGGAGCACAGGACGCAGTAACCTATAAATGTAGAAGTGACATCACGTAGAGCGTCCTTTGCCAGAGTTGGACGCCGACTAGAGGGTTAAGAAGGATTCCATCATTTTACTTATTTGGCCTTTCAGCAAGACTAGGGCCAGGTGGGGGGAGGTGTGAAAGTAAATTCATAGAATGATAACTAATGCTCCGGGAGCCGCTTGGGGGCGATCCATGGAAAAGAAGCGCATAACACAAGTAGGTCTCGACCAAAGAAATAGACGCATATATAATACAGCATAAGACAAGACATACTCAACACTAGACATTGTGCGCTCATGGACAAACTGACGCGTCAGGAAGGAGAGCTGGGGCTTCCAAGCTGAAAGCGGGTTGCACAGGACGCAGTCACAGATAAACATATAAGGATCAGGACCTAGAGCGTCCCTCGCCAGAGTCGGACGCCAACTGGAGGCTTAACAATCATGAAACCGGTTCTACTTACTTAGGCGTTTGAGCAAGAGTAGTGGCAGGCGGGGAGAGATATGAAATACTTGGATTCAAACCCTCCCCCTCCCATTCCCAGAGACCTACGTAGGTCCAGATGGAGCTTCCATTAAACACCGCGGCGAGGTTCTGTGCATAACGGGATATCATATCGACCAGGATGCGTCAGATCGAGCATCGCATGGCGATCCCTCACCAGACATGCACACACGAGGCAACCACCATCGAGGACAGGGGCATCGTGCACGTTGCGTCATGGCCTGCATCCAAACACGTACCGTGCCATCCAACGAGGACGCGATCGACGACCAGCTACGGGAACCAGCGGCGGTTTGCTCCGTCCAGGTGGCACCCGAGTTGGTCGACGTATAGATATAGCCTCCATCCACCACGGCGGCAAGTTTTCTGTGCATGATGGGATGGATTATCGACCGGATGCGTCAGATCGAGCATCGCATAACAACCATTCACCAGACATGCACACACGATGGGACCACCATCGAGGACAGGGGCATCGTGCACGTTGCGTCATGGCCTGCATCCAAACACGTACCGTGCCATCCGACGAGGACGCGATCGACGACCAGCTACGGGAACCAGCGGCGGTTTGCTCCGTCCAGGTGGCACCCGAGTTGGTCGACGTATAGATATAGCCTCCATCCACCACGGCGGCAAGTTTTCTGTGCATGATGGGATGGGTTATCGACCCGGATGCGTCAGATCGAGCATCGCATATCAACCATTCACCAGACATGCACACACGATGGGACCATCATCGAGGACAGGGGCATCGTGCACCTTGTGAAATGGCCTGCATCCAAACACGTACCGTGCCATCCGACGAGGACGCGATCGACGACCAGCTACGGGAACCAGCGGCAGTTTGCTCCGTCCAGGTGGCACCCGAGTTGGTCGACGTATAGATATAGCCTCCATCCACCACGGCGGCAAGTTTTCTGTGCATGATGGGATGGGTTATCGACCGGATGCGTCAGATCGAGCATCGCATAACAACCATTCACCAGACATGCACACACGATGGGACCACCATCGAGGACAGGGGCATCGTGCACGTTGCGTCATGGCCTGCATCCAAACACGTACCGTGCCATCCGACGAGGACGCGATCGACGACCAGCTACGGGAACCAGCGGCGGTTTGCTCCGTCCAGGTGGCACCCGAGTTGGTCGACGTATAGATATAGCCTCCATCCACCACGGCGGCAAGTTTTCTGTGCATGATGGGATGGGTTATCGACCCGGATGCGTCAGATCGAGCATCGCATAACAACCATTCACCAGACATGCACACACGATGGGACCACCATCGAGGACAGGGGCATCGTGCACGTTGCGTCATGGCCTGCATCTAAACACGTACCGTGCCATCCGACGAGGACGCGATCGACGACCAGGAGCGTGAGCCAGAGCCCGTTTGCTCCGTCCAGGTGACGCCCGAGTTGGTCGACGTATAGATAAAGACGTTAAAAGCCACGGCGGCAAGGTTCTATGCATGATCGAACCACGCTGCATGCGTTTCCTTGGCCCGAAGACTCTGTTCACTGTTTAGCCCTCCAGAAAAAGCGAGGATTAGAAACACACACACACACACAATCACATATACATACAGAGGGCTTGTGGAAACGTTTCCAGAACCATCTCATGCGTAGTACATGAGTATTCTCCCCTTCTCACTTTTTACCCGGAAAACTCATCGACGTGTTCTCATGGAAACGGGCGGATCTGTTTTTGCAGTCCTTGAGCCCTCTCGCAGGTGTGAGACCTGCTTGTGTACTTGTTTCTTGTTTGTACATCTCTTTCTGAGCAAGATGCTGTACCATGCTTACACAATCTCCATGATTCAAATACCTATTGCATTTTGTGCGAATAGAAGTTCTGCTTTACGTGCTGGCTTATCAAACCGAGTAGTTCGCTGGAATTGGCCTTGGTCCATCTACCGTGATATCAAAATACGCGACTCAAGCGATACACAGCTCATTAAACATTCTAAGAAATGAGCGGATAAAATCGACTCGCGCTAATCCTCTCACATATTCGACGCGCCAGCTACACGCAGTGCCCACCAGATCTTCAGCTTTTCTTAAGATCTCCGATATGTGAAGATGGGGAAAAGACATGTCTCGTACTTCGCGTTCTCCACGTCGCCTGTATCGGGTAGGCCGGCGGCTATACCCCCATCACTCATAGACATCAGCACGTTAAACGCGCTCCGCGATGCCGAGAAGGTTGCGGATGCGGTGAAGCACGCTTGGTCGAGCGGAGTCGAGTACGTGGACTGCTCATCGGATTCACAGAACGAGAAGCAAATCGGCAACGCACTTTCGGGGTTTGATCGGTCGTCCTTCTACGTGGGGTCCAAGCTGTCGTGCTGCGACGCCGCGCCCGAGGACGTGACCGAAGCGTGCAAGAGATCGATTGCCGAGCTTGGCGTGTCTTATCTAGACAACTACATGATGCACTGGCCTGTGCAGTTGAAGAGCGATTCCAAACCAGTGTCATTGGATGATGGGGACACATATGAGCTTCTCCAGGACGGCGATATGGACTGCATCATGGCCACTTACGAGGCCATGGAGCGCCTTGTGGACCAGGGCCTTGTGCGCTCGCTTGGCGTGTCTAACATGGGCATACGAACTTTGAGCGAGCTGCTGTCTCGATGCCGCATCCGCCCAACGGTGCTCGAGGTCGAGATGCACCCGTACCTGGCTCAGCCAAAGCTGCTCGAGTTTTGCCGCGAGGAGAACATCCACGTCATGGCTAACTCGCCGCCCGGTAAGATGAGGGACGGATATCCAGATGACTCCTCGCTACTCGATGATCCGATCTTGCTCCGCATCGCCGAGGAAAGTGGCCGCTCGGAGGCTTACACGGATATTCGCCCATCACTCATAGACATCAGCACTTCAAACGCGCTCCGCGATGCCGAGAAGGTTGCGGATGCGGTGAAGCACGCTTGGTCGAGCGGAGTCGAGTACGTGGACTGCTCATCGGATTCGCAGAACGAGAAGCGAATCGGCAACGCACTTTCGGGGTTTGATCGGTCGTCCTTCTACGTGGGGTCCAAGCTGTCGTGCTGCGACGCCGCGCCCGAGGACGTGACCGAAGCGTGCAAGAGATCGATTGCCGAGCTTGGCGTGTCTTATCTAGACAACTACATGATGCACTGGCCTGTGCAGTTGAAGAGCGATTCCAAACCAGTGTCATTGGATGATGGGGACACATATGAGCTTCTCCAGGACGGCGATATGGACTGCATCATGGCCACTTACGAGGCCATGGAGCGCCTTGTGGACCAGGGCCTTGTGCGCTCGCTTGGCGTGTCTAACATGGGCATACGAACTTTGAGCGAGCTGCTGTCTCGATGCCGCATCCGCCCAACGGTGCTCGAGGTCGAGATGCACCCGTACCTGGCTCAGCCAAAGCTGCTCGAGTTTTGCCGCGAGGAGAACATCCACGTCATGGCTAACTCGCCGCCCGGTAAGATGAGGGACGGATATCCAGATGACTCCTCGCTACTCGATGATCCGATCTTGCTCCGCATCGCCGAGGAAAGTGGCCGCTCGGCGGCGCAGGTGCTCCTCCGCTGGGGCATCCAGCGCGGCAGGAGCATCACTCGCAAGACGCTGTCCCAGTCTCTCATTGACGAAAACAAGGACGTGCTCGACTGGTGCCTCTCACGGGACCACATGTCGCGCCTGGACGCCCTTGGCAAGGGTTCGCGCTTGACATCTTTTTGTTTTTTCCCCGGGTCACTGGATGCGGCTCCCTCGGCCTCTGCGAAAGACGATTGTGGAGTATTGGAGTGGCTGGCGATCGAGTCCGTGGCAACTGTCTCCATCTTTGCCGCGATCCTCGGATACGATATTGGCGTGATGAGCGGCGCTCTTTTGGCCATGAGTCGTGACCTCGACTTGTCCACGTGGCAGCAGGAGATCGTCGTGGGATGTCTTGACTTTGTGAGCGCTGCAGGTGCCATCGGTGGGGGCGCATTGTACGTCAATCATGGCATGGTGCGCTGCGTTCGGCTCGCTATTCTCTCGTACGCCGCCGGTATGATCATCGTCGCTGCCTCCTTTTCGTACGTCCAGGTATTCATCGGCCGCATCGTCGGTGGCATCGGGGTTGGCCTTGGGTTCGCCATATGCCCCCAATACATCGCCGAAATCTGCCCGCCTGCGTGGCGCGGCATCATGGTGTCATGCTTCGAGATCAGCATGAACCTCGGATTGTGCAGTGGATACGTTGCCAACCTCGCGCTCGAGACTCTTGCGGACTCGACCCGATGGCGTCTCCTGATGCTTATCCCTCTTGTCCCGACCTCTTTCATGTACTTCATTAGCGTGCCTCGCCTGCCGGAGAGCCCGAGGTGGCTTATGGCTGACGGGAGGGAGGCGGAGGCGAGCGACACGCTCGTCCGCTTGTGTGGTGAGGCGGCGGCCGGGCCAACCATGCTCGAGATAAAGGAAGTCATCGCGCTTCAGGACAATTACGATCATGAGGGCCAGAGACACGGCGCGTCACCGGGGTCGAGGTGGGCGGCGCTCTTTACGGGACCCGTGGCGCGTCGTGCGCTCTTCATTGGCGCGGGCACCGCGATATTCCAACAGGCGAACGGGTTGGAGGCGGTGGTGTACTACGTACCTAAGGTTTTGGACGCAGCGGGCGTCACGAGCGAGCACGCGCAACTCAAAGCCGCCGCGCTCGTGGGCCTTTGCAAGACCTTATTCATTGGCGTCGGTCAGTTCAGCGTGGACAAGTTCGGTCGAAGGGTCGTCATGCTCTCAAGCATCTCGGCGGTGACTTGCTCGCTATTGGTGCTGGCGTGGTGTATCGGGAGCGGGAATGCGGAAGCGGGAGTGATACTGACAGCATTATGCGCATTCATGGCATCATTCTCCCTTGGGGTCGGTCCAGGGACATGGGTCATAACCTCAGAGATTTTTCCGCTGCCGATTAGGTCGAAGGGGACGTCCTTCAGCATGGCAGCCAATCGAATCACAAGCGGCACTGTCGCGATGACTTTCCTGAGCCTCTCCGCATGGCTGGGCGTCGGTGGGGCGTTCTTCCTCTTTGCGGGAGTCAGCGCCGTGCACTTTCTGTTCACGTTCTTCATGCTTCCAGAGACGCGCGGAAAGTCGCTCGAGGAGATTGAGGCAATGCTCAGCCAAGGAAGCAGATCGTACGAGCGCTTCTGAGTAACCTGTCCACTCGACAAGTATTATTAAATTCATACCCCATATCCAATACGCTTCGAATTCGGTGCCCCTGAGGTCTAGACTCGAATCCGGTGGAGGACTGCAGGATCGCCGCGAAGGGAGACGTAGACTCTGAGTTGCAGTGAAGCACGACAATGGGCATCGAACTTCGGAAGTCAAAGTGCAACGACTATAGAGCTGGACAAATGAAGGAGCGAAGGGATATCACTCGCGATGCGGGGAACTATGAGGACCCCCATAGGGGAACGGGATCTATGAGGACTCCCTTAGGGGCATTCTGAGCACACCCTCAAGGGAACTGTGAGGACCTCCTCAGGGAATTTGTCAGGACCTCCATTTACTTTGAATCACGTGTTTTCTTCATTGGAATTCCTGTACTGGCTAGCGAACAAACCTACGACACATTTGAATGATTTCACGATCAATGGCAGTCAGTATATTTGCTCGCAATCTCTCTCTCGCAAGTGGCTTGCTCGTCGCTTTGCTCCCCGAAAAGGTATTCAGAGATACCCTGAAACTCTGTGCGCCGTCTCACTGACTCTAACCACCTTTCACTGCGTCGAGCCCAACACGTAGTCGATGCCGGCCTTGATGAAGGCGGCTGTGTGGTCACCGGGCCCATCGGCTGAGTAGTCGGAGGCGAAGTGGCCGAGGCCGCAGTAAAAGACGCGGGCGGCCTTGGCGCCCAACTTGCGCGACCAAACAATCGGGTGGTTAGCGCCCATACTGCCGCCCTGGTAGGTCGACTCGTCAACGGTGGCCACAACGGTGACGTCGCCAGCAACGCCGAAGGCGACAGGGTCCAGCCGAAAATTGAAGAACTCATCGTAAGTCTCGTACGTGTCCGGGATGGACCTGAGCGGCGTGTCCATAGCGTACTCGTCGCTAGCTGGGCGCCGAAGAGCTACCCGTCCTTTCTGCGGCGACGGGTGGTTGACGAAATGCGCACCAAAGACATCCTGGATAAGCTTGCAGGTCGCGCCGAGCGGCGTGGCTCCCGAAGCATCGCGGCCGTCGAGAAAGCTTGCGAGGCACGCGTGGAGTCCAAGGACCGGCTTGCCCATCTCGAGGTGCCGGGAGAGAGCCTCACGCGCAGGGTCAAAAATCTGCCCGGAGTTGTTGACCATCACGATGAGGTCGAAAGCAGGGGCAGTTGGCAATTCTAGCTGAGCCGCGTCATCCGAAACGACTGGCTTGTATCCGCGTACAGCCAGCTGCAGAGCCACAAAAGTGGCGGCCGCCGGTGTGGAGTCGTGAACGTAGTCGCGCATCGCTGTGTAGATGAGGGCCACCTTCTTGCGGTCGGCCGACTTCTCTGCAACGAGCGAGCCGGCCGAGTCCTTGGCGAGCGAGACGAGTGCAGGCGCCTGCGGCAGCTTCGCCATTCCTTTCGCCGATAGCTGGGGCAGGTAGATCGGCCCAGTGAAGGGCGCCGTGTTGAGGCGGAGCAGCTCATCCGGGTCGGCATCGCGGGGCGGAATGGCTGACGCACCCCAGCGCGCGAAGTCCTGCGCCTTGGATGCAAGCAAGGGGTGGGCTTCAGGTCTGTGCGAGATGTAGTAGGCAGCGAATTCGGCCAGCCGCCGGCCGAGACGACGGCATGCCATCTGGTCGACAGGATCGCGCGGTGCCTTGGCCACTTGCACGCCATAATGCATCGTCGTCTTAAACGAGACATAATCGGTAATCCCGATGCAGGAGAAGCCAAAGTTCATCATGATTGCGTTCATTGCCATGCACACCAGCTCGGCCCCGCCGCCAGTGCCGCCGACAGACGAGAAGGAGCAACCGACCCTGCCCTCGAGCTTGGGCCAGTACCCATCCTGAGACAAATCGTCCCAAAACTTCTTCATCCGCCAAGAGATGCAGCCAAGGTTGGTTGGGCTGCCGGAGGCGACGCCGTCGGCCCAGTACACGTCGGCGAACGTGGCGGGCACATCATGCGCCCGGACACCCTTGGACGTGGCGTCCCAGTGGTTGTCGGGGCCGGGCACCGTCCGGAGCCGCACCTCGACGTGGTCGAGCTGCCGGGCGCCCTCAGCCACGAGCCCAGCCATCTGAGCGGTGCAAGTAGTGGACGAGTCGTACAGTACCAAAATCTTGGTTGTCCGCGGCGGGCGCTTCTTCGATAGCGCGTTGGTGGATACGTGCAACTCGACCGTCTCAGAGATTGCGTCCAAGGCCGGAACCAGCCGTGTAAAATGCGATGTCTCAAAGTGGGCATCCAGATGGGACTGCGACGCCCATCGCTCGACGATGCAAAACGTGTCGGGCGCGACGGAGGACCGGACAAACGCGTACTCCTCACATCCATCCTCGTGCCACGTGGCCGCTGCCAGCTCGTCGGCCATCGCCAGCCACTGCCGCTGGCTAGCTGATGGTACCCGCTTCACGATGGTCACGTGTACCTGTGCGCCACCCGCCGACGTCGCCGGCGCCGCCACCTGTTCGGCGGCGGACTCAGCTAGCGCGTCAGGGGCGGAAGCAACGTCCTTTTCAGTCGACACTGGCCGCTGGTCGGTGAGCAAATCAACCTTCGGCTCCCACCCCAAGTGGCGACGACCGGGCTCGAGGTCGTAGAGAGGGTCACGCTCGTGGCCGGGCACCTCGTAGTAGGACATGTCGATCGTGGCGGCAGTCTCATTGCCATACCAAGAAGCCATCAACTCGGGGACGGTTTTCTTAGTGTACAATTTGGGCGCCACGCACGCCACTTTCCGGACACCGGCAGCGTGTGGGGCGCGGACGGCCGCCAGCAGGCAGTCGATTTGATCGGACAGCGCGACAGAGCAGAGCGCCGCCTCAGGGAACTTCTCGGGGTTGGCCGTCGTGTATGGCACGGGGGTGCAGACGGCCGGGGGCACTGGCCACGACAACTGCTTCCCGTCAACCACCCCGTCCAGGTGCTGAACTTTAGGTGGGTCGGTGACGGTGTTGCCGATGCGGACGACGATGAAGTCTACCTGCCGGTTCTTCTCCTCGACCGCCAGCAGGTCAATTAGTGTCTCGCACGCATGCTTGGCGAATGCGTACGGCCACGGCCCGCCCTCGTGAGGATGGTCGACCGCCATCGGCAGCTTCCGTGGCGGGTGTGTCGGCGCACACGTGCCGATGCATGCGACGGACGAGGCGAACACGATCCGCCGGCAGCCAGCATCAAGAGCTGCCTGGACAAACCGGTGGCTCCCAGCAATGTTCGTGTTGACGGCCTGCTCGACCGAGCACCAGCCCAGCGTGCCGGCAAGGTGGACCGCCACGTCGGGCCGGTCGATGCCCTCGAGCGTGAAGTCGGGCGAGGATATGTCTGCCTGCACGGCGGTCACCCCGGGAACCGTGCATTTCCGCCGGTTGACGCCGGTGACCCGGCAGCCGCGGGCGACGAGCGACCGCGCGAGCTCACCACCCATCCATCCTGTCGTGCCCGAGACGAGCACGTGCACTGGACCGATCGAGTTGCTGGAAGTGGCGGTCATCACGATGCGACGTGGGTGTGGAAGACGCCGGGGTGTTGCGGGAGGAGCGACGGATTATGAGGTCCGTCAAGTAGCTGATGAGGATAACCTCGCTCTGTCAAGTATTGTAGTATGTTTATATATTCTCGTCTGTCAACGCGACGTGTCGCGCGGTGTGCCGAGGTCTACCGGGTGCGTGTTGCACGTTCGCTTCTCCTCACTCTTCGTATTGTGCCTGCCTCGTGCCGCGGAAGACGCACAACGCGTTCGCTCCGGTGCGAAAGCGGGTGTCCAAGTACATACAGCACTGTGTTGTACAAAGTGTCGAGATGAGTCGACACGTATTTGAGGCGGGTCGGATGAAGTACCGCATGAACAGTATGTGAAAATATTGGTAGATAAAAAATGACTATGATCGAACCACGCTGCATGCGTTGCCTTGGCCCGAAGACCCTGTTCACTGTTTAGCCCTCCAGAAAAAGCGAGGATTAGAAACACACACACACACACAATCACATATACATACAGAGGGCTTGTGGAAACGTTTCCAGAACCATCTCGTGCGTAGTACATGAATATTCTCCCCTTCTCACTTTTTACCCGGAAAACTCATCGACGTGTTCTCATGGAAACGGGCGGATCTGTTTTCGCAGTCCTTGAGCCCTCTCGCAGGTGTGAGACCTGCTTGTGTACTTGTTTCTTGTTTGTACACCTCTTTCTGAGCAAGATGCTGTACCATGCTTACACAATCTCCATGATTCAAATACCTATTGCATTTTGTGCGAATAGAAGTTCTGCTTTACGTGCTGGCTTATCAAACCGAGTAGTTCGCTGGAATTGGCCTTGGTCCATCTAGCGTGATGTCTAAATACGCGACTCAAGCGATACACGGCTCATCAAACATTCTAAGAAATGAGCGGATAAAATCGACTCGCGCTGATCCTCTCACATATTCGACGCGCAAGCCACACGCAGTGCCCACCAGATCTTCAGCTTTTCTTAAGATCTCCGATCAGTGAAGATGGGGAAAAGACATGTCTCGTACTTCGCGTTCTCCACGTCGCCTGTATCCGGTAAGCCGGCGGCTATACCCCCATCACTCATAGACATCAGCACGTTAAACGCGCTCCGCGATGCCGAGAAGGTTGCGGATGCGGTGAAGCACGCTGTGTCGAGCGTTGTCAAGTACATGGACTACTCATCGGATTCACAGAACGAGAAGCAAATCGGCAACGCACTTTCGGGGTTTGATCGGTCGTCCTTCTACGTGGGGTCCAAGCTGTCGTGCTGCGACGCCGCGCCCGAGGACGTGACCGAAGCGTGCAAGAGATCGATTGCCGAGCTTGGCGTGTCTTATCTAGACAACTACATGATGCACTGGCCTGTGCAGTTGAAGAGCGATTCCAAACCAGTGTCATTGGATGATGGGGACACATATGAGCTTCTCCAGGACGGCGATATGGACTGCATCATGGCCACTTACGAGGCCATGGAGCGCCTTGTGGACCAGGGCCTTGTGCGCTCGCTTGGCGTGTCTAACATGGGCATACGAACTTTGAGCGAGCTGCTGTCTCGATGCCGCATCCGCCCAACGGTGCTCGAGGTCGAGATGCACCCGTACCTGGCTCAGCCAAAGCTGCTCGAGTTTTGCCGCGAGGAGAACATCCACGTCATGGCTAACTCGCCGCCCGGTAAGATGAGGGACGGATATCCAGATGACTCCTCGCTACTCGATGATCCGATCTTGCTCCGCATCGCCGAGGAAAGTGGCCGCTCGGAGGCTTACACGGATATTCGCCCATCACTCATAGACATCAGCACTTCAAACGCGCTCCGCGATGCCGAGAAGGTTGCGGATGCGGTGAAGCACGCTTGGTCGAGCGGAGTCGAGTACGTGGACTGCTCATCGGATTCGCAGAACGAGAAGCGAATCGGCAACGCACTTTCGGGGTTTGATCGGTCGTCCTTCTACGTGGGGTCCAAGCTGTCGTGCTGCGACGCCGCGCCCGAGGACGTGACCGAAGCGTGCAAGAGATCGATTGCCGAGCTTGGCGTGTCTTATCTAGACAACTACATGATGCACTGGCCTGTGCAGTTGAAGAGCGATTCCAAACCAGTGTCATTGGATGATGGGGACACATATGAGCTTCTCCAGGACGGCGATATGGACTGCATCATGGCCACTTACGAGGCCATGGAGCGCCTTGTGGACCAGGGCCTTGTGCGCTCGCTTGGCGTGTCTAACATGGGCATACGAACTTTGAGCGAGCTGCTGTCTCGATGCCGCATCCGCCCAACGGTGCTCGAGGTCGAGATGCACCCGTATCTGGCTCAGCCAAAGCTGCTCGAGTTTTGCCGCGAGGAGAACATCCACGTCATGGCTAACTCGCCGCCCGGTAAGATGAGAAACCGACATTCTAATGACTCCTCGCTACTCGATGATCCTGTCTTGCTCCGCATCGCCGAGGAAGCTGTGCGAGCTGCGCAGGTGCTCCTCCGCTGGGGCATCCAGCGCGGCAGGAGCATCACTCGCAAGACGCTGTCCCAGTCTCTCATTGACGAAAACAAGGACGTGCTCGACTGGTGCCTCTCACGGGACCACATGTCGCGCCTGGACGCCCTTGGCAAGGGTTCGCGCTTGACATCGGTTTTGCCATCTATGTGCGACCTTGATCGTGACTCAGAGAACTCCGCGGGCGCTGGCCACCCCGTCTCGCAGCCACACCGCACTCCCTGTACCATGGACAAGAATGGGGGTCTCCGCAACCGATTCGAGCGGCCTGGAAAATATCTGAAAACAGATATCCTCGTGCAGCGCGGCGCACTCTCTGACCTGGCACGCCTCGGTAAATCCATCATTCCCGAGGAATCGCACGGTTCGGCGAATTACCTTATCACCGACTCTGTCGTCGACGCGCTATACGGTGACATCGTGCTAAACGGCCTCAAATCTGCCGGCCTTGACATGACCAAGATCGTCGTCCCAGCAGTGTCTATGGACGAATCTGGCGAGCCGTCTACTGAGCCTAACAAGAACGGCGCCATTTTCAACGCGTGCGTTGATCGTGTGCTGGGTAACGGCATCTCTAAGCACTCATGCATTATTTCGCTTGGGGGCGGCGTTATCAACAACCTGTGCGGCGTCATTGCAGCCACCTTGTACCGAGGCATCAAACTGGTGCACTTTACGACCACATCCATGGGGATGCTGGACGCCGCCATCGACTTCAAGCAGGCTTTCAACCATCCTTGCGGAAAGAACCTCGTCGGCGCGTACTACCCAGCCGACCTGATCGTCATGGACCCCGAGTGCCTCAAGACGCTCAGCAATCGACACATGCTCAATGGAGTTGCCGAGGCGCTCAAGCACGGCCTCACCCAATCCTGGGAACTCACGTCTGCTATTGTTGAACCTCTGCGCGGCGACTCAGCGCGCCTCGGGGACAGTGAGTACCTCGAAACCCTGTGCAAGGAAACCATCGAGATCAAGGTGCCGACGCTGACTCATTACAAGGAGTCCGACTTCAATGAAATGGTGCCCCAGTATGGTCACGCAGTCGCACATGCCGTGGAACACCTTTCCTGGGAAGAAGGTCAAGTGCCGCTCCTCCACGGTGAGGCCGTCGCAATCGGAATGTGCGTCACCGCCGAGTTGGGCCACCTCCTTGGCCTTTGCGACAAGTCTGTCGTCGACCACCACTACGACCTGGTGGGTATCACTGGCCTGCCCTGCAACGTGCCAGATACCATGAAGATCAACGATATCCTTCATGCCATGACTTACGATAAGCACTTCATCGGCAATCCCTGCATGGGTTTCTGCAAGGAAATTGGTGTCATGGCAAAAAACAAAGATGGCTCCTACGCATTCTCCGTCGAGATGGAGCCGGTACGTGAGGCTCTCCAGTTAAACATGAGCAAGTGAAGCCGTTGCGCATTACTTTTAAAAAGTAACTATTCAGCAGGCAAAAAAACTGGCTGACTGACTGCCAGTGGTCGTGAAATTACCTAGGTCTTGTCGGATAAACAGAAATCGCGGTGAGCTAGTATTTCTTTTTAGGGGTGGGAAAAAGCAGTCCTGATGCCTTCGCGGTCGACAGGCTAGGAGGAGAGAAAGACTGTCGAGGTCTGGAAGAGTGTGTGAGCAAATGACGGCTACGTATTAATAGTCAAATAATGAGAAATGTTTGAGAGGCACAAGTCTATGTCGACAGATGGATTCTGGTCAACCGCTAGACTGTAGCCCTAAAAATGAAGGGAGAAATGGAAAGAAACTAAAGTGATGAAATCCGAAAAATAGATCTTCTTTGACACCAATGATTGCGATGTGAGACAGCGACGTGAAATTGACGTCAAAGCCTTCCGAACAACATAGAGGAAATAAGGGATACGAGGAAAAGGAAATGATGATCCACCACAGATTTGTTCGTCTCTTCTGTTTTCTTTCTCTTTCTCCGCTCATACGTCATGAAGAAAGACTGAATCAGTCAAGATTACCGTGCCTGTAGAACCATCGCCTATTATCCCTCTTCTCCCCCTTTCTGACTTGTACTTCAGGACGCTATGCCTCATTATCGACCCACAGGTCCCGGCTTTATCGGCAGCCCTTTCAATTGTTTTCCCAATGATGGACGTCAGCCGGAAGATTTAAGAATGGAGAGATCATGAGAAGCTACTCTCCTTAGATCAAGTCGACGACGGAAAGGCAAGGCAAGCCGATCAGACACGCAGAGTAGGAATGAAGCCAAGTTCCTCATCTCATCGCGGCCTCTCTCACATCCTTCTTTCATCCTCGCTTCTCCTCCCTCTTCCCTTCACTCCCTGCCGCCTTCTACGTGTCAACATCTGTTTTAGCCCTCTATCGTTTTCAATAACTTCCTCTCTGAAAATCTTCCACAATCCTAATTTCATTGGCTTCCCTCAGATATAGCGTTTATTCAAAATCTACTGTCAGGTAAGTGAGCGAGCACGAGAGAGAAGGAACAAAATTTAGAGAAGGGGCGGAAGAGATGATGAAATGACAAGAGTGGGATCTGGAGGGGCAGATGACCGCTGGTTCGAGGGTAATACTGACCAAAATCGCTTCTTTGGGGCAAGGGACCCTCGTTGACTGGACATAATCCTTCTCCCCTTCTCGCTCCTGCTTATTTTCTCTCCCGCTTTGCGCTGCATGGCGAGAATGTATCGATTATATGCACGAGTCATCAGCACAGCGCCGCCATTTTGACGCTGAGAAAGTAATGGTGCTTTCTGCGTGTCATAAAATATTCGTTAGGGCTGCTTCTGAAGCGGAGACGTGGCTCACGGCGAAACTTGGATATCCTTGACATCGCACTAGGGCAGTCAGATTTACAATCTACCTCAATGGAAGAAGGAACCAGAGTATAGACTACATCAAATCCGATTGCAGTCGCCTAGGAGGTGATCATTGCGGGCGAAAAACTTTGATAGCCACAGCGACTCGGCTGCTGAGCCATCTGCTTCGGCGCCCAGTCATTCTCGCTCTATGCAGCGAGATACACGGGGAGAAGGAAAACGTGGCCCAGGGAATAAATCCAATTCTAACCCGTCAAAAATTTGTACCAAGTATCGAAAAGTTGCATCAAGTATCGAAAACAACGAAACAGGTATACGACTACTGAACGCTTTCCCCCCCGCTTCCTTTATCCCACCTCCACCCTCTCGCTCCATATCTTGTGACACTAATGAAAAAAGCCACGGTAGCGTAAGTATGCGGCGGGTGTGAATATCGCATTTGTTTCTATCCTCTTGCTGCTGATGCGACCTCGGTTGACATTGTCCGCACATGCCCCCTCTCCGCTGCCTGCTATTAAGTTTCTGGCGTAGCAGATGGGACCGTGCTCTTGCTTTTGTTTGGCAAGGCACCATTGATAAATGGTTTTGATACAGAGCACTTCTGTTTGTTGGTCTTGTGTCAATTGATCGGGAGAGCAATGGCGGATAAGATCCAGAGTGAATTGTGCGGGGACGGGCGGGGATGGAGCCGGGAGGCCCGGCAGGAGATGTCAATTTCCCCAGCCGTAGATTTCCATGTCCATGCAAATAGTGGCTCTAGTCGCTTCGCCACCTTCTTTTGTGTGGCCGGATCTCGGAGAAGTCCCGTGCGAGGACTCAGCCGTCCAATGCGCGGTGCCCATGTACTGGCTTTGCCCTGCACCAAATCTTCTCCGGCCAATCGTCGAAGGCTTAAGAGGGCCATTTTCCCTATTTGTCATCTCCTGCGTACTCCGGACGCGGAGGCAAGACTCGGTGCGATGTCGTCGACCACCTTCAACACATCCGTTCCCCCTCCTCGCAGGGCTGCTCGGAGCCACTCCTCAGCCTGCACGTGATCAAGAAAAGTGAGGCTGTCATCCACGACTCTCAACATGTCTTGAATCGTGGATGATGGGTATTGACGGCAGATATCTTTAACATTGGAAACCACCACACGAATCCCAAGGCATGCATTCAGCGGACTTTGTTCAGCCACAGACCTCATTGGAGCATATACCGTGGCATCCATGCAATTCCAGGTCTATGAAGGAAATGGCAATAAGCATACTTCACGTTAGAAGCACGTAATTTGCGGGGCTATCGGCCCCGTGAGCGCGGAAATCAAATTCACCACACCACGCCCGTCCTCGCTGGGCTTCGCGTGCCTCGCCTTCGATCATGATACTAGCCATGCCGATCCCGTTCTTGCGCACGATCTCAGGCACTGCTAACACCACGCGCACGGCACATCATTAAAATGGTGTCATATCCATCTCTTACTCGCTTGTACACTCTCCTGCGCGTCGGAGGGAGCACAGGCGTTCTTCATCATGCGTCTCTCGTTCAGCTTTTTCTTGGCCGTCGCGGCGACCACCCAGGCTTTTGTCCCTGGTCCCGTCCGCCTCCCTTCAAGAGGCGCGTCTCTTATGGCACCAAAAGTCGGGCGTACAGCTGGCTGGAGCCGCCTCATGGCCATGAAAGATGTCGGTGTAGGGATAATCGGTGCCGGTCGCATTGGCATCGTGCACTTGGAAGCTCTAGCTGGCTGGTAAGACGGAAGATCGTGGAAAATGTATAAGAAGGACAAGGACGGATTCAATTTGGTGGAGATAACATGAATGCAAGAGAAAGTTCTATGTAAATTCGATGTTTATGGGAGTATCAACTCCAAGGCATGTCAGAGCGAGTCTTGAAGTCACGATTTTTTCTCTTACATTCGTATCCATCCTATCACGCAGCCCCAGCGCCATCCCGGTTATCATCTCCAACCCCACTGTGGCGAAGGCTCAAGAGGCAGCCGTCAAATTCAATGTCAGGGAGTTCACAGACGACGCCATGAAGGTGAGGACAGGCAACTGAAGGGGGGCGGTGGTGAGGCTTTCGTGTGGGTATTGGTTGATGGACGCTTGCTCGGAAGCAGCAGCTCATCCGCGTCCGTGGTATCCCTAATGTCCCTTCCTGCAGGTGATCCAGCACCCAGACGTAGATGCTGTGTGGATCTGCTCCCCCTCTCAATATCATGCCGACCAGATCAAGGTGATGGGGAGGGTACTGGAGGTCGTGGTGGTCGGCGAGATGGGAGCATGCAGGGGCAGCCGGCGGAGGGAGGGTGGATGGGAGAAGAGAGTGGGAGTGGCGGGAGGAGTCTGATTCGATGTCTTACTTGTCCATCGAGAACAGGCCTGTGCAGCGGCCGGCAAGCACGTTTTCTGCGAGAAGCCCATTGCGACGGGTATGTGTTGGAGGTGGCGCCCTCGCTTCTCGCCTCGTTCTCCTCCTCTGTCTAGTCCCATCGCCTCCCACCTTCCCAGCTCATCACTCCTTCCGCCCCCTTACCGCGTCCATTGCTTATCTTTCAGGCCTTGCTGAGACGATCGAGGCCATCAATACCTGCCGCGAGGCGGGCGTCAAGCTCATGACAGCCCTCCAGCGCCGCTTCGACCCGAATTTCGCCCGAGTCAAGCGAGCCATTCTCGAAGGAGAAGTCGGTGGGTGTGGAGGAGGGAAGGCACGGGAGAATGTGAGGCTTGGCTCCCGACAAGACTGAGAAGACGGAGGTGAAGCGAAGCAAGGGGTCGCGGATGGGGCAAGGGCACCCAAGCTCGGGCATTTTGGACAAGGCGCTTCCTCTCCCTTTCTCCATCCCTCGATTCCGGGATTACCCATTTGTCCTCTTCCCCGCCATTACTTTCTTTCCTCATGCCAGGTAACGTGGTCAGCGTGAAGCTCACGTCCCGCGACCCCTCCCCCCCGCCCTTCGAGTACGTCCGAGGCGGGGGCGGCATCTTCAAGGTAGGAGGCGGCTGGTTCGAAAGGCCCGTCTACGCCCGACACTCCTTCCAGAAGCTCCATCTCACGCCCCTACTTCTCCACAGGACATGGCGGTGCACGACCTTGACATGTCTCGCTTCCTGATGGGCACCGAGCCCGAGTCCATCCTGGCGCTGGGCTCGTGCCACATCGACGAACGGATCGGCTCCCTCCCCGGCGCCGAAGCCTTCGACACGGGTGAGGGGCAGACCGTTCCCTCCCTTTCTCCCTCCCTTCCTCCCTCCCTCCCTCCCTCCCTCCTTCGACCCTTCCACGCATGGGTGGAAAGCAGCATTGGTGGTACTTGTTTGTGGCTGCAAGAGTGGAGTTTGAGCCCCTGCGAAAGACACTTACCTTGCCCTCCTTCCCTCCCTCCCTCCCTCCCCAGCTGTGGTCATCGTCAAGTACCCGGGCGGCAAGACCGCCACCATTGACGTGTGTCGCCAGGCCCCGTACGGCTATGACCAGCGGGCGGAGGTGAGGAAAGGAGGGGAGGGCGGGAGGGAGGGCGGGAGGGAGGGCGGGAGGAAGGAAACAAAAAGGGAGTCATGGGGGCAGACAAACGAAACTGAAAATAGCGTTTCTGTTCCCTTTCATTCCTATTGCTTCCTCGAAGTGTCGCATCCGCCCGTGTATGGCACCGCCTTCATTATCCTTCCCTTCGTCCCTTTCCTTCCCCCTGCCTCCCGCCCTCCCTCCCTCCCTCCCTCCCTGCGCGCCAGGTTTTGGGCCTGAAGGGCATGATTGCCACCGACAACATGTACCCTAACACGGCACGCATCTTCACCAAGGTAAGAGCAGAGGGAGGAGGGACAGAGGCCGGAGCGACCTTTTCGAACGTCGGCAGACGTCCTGGAGCCGACCGTGCCTCATCGCCCCCTGCCCTTGGTTTGCGATATCTTGTCTCTCCCCTGTCTTCTCCCCTCTTCCAGGACTCGACGCGTAACGCGGACCTGCCCTACGACTTTTTCATGTCCCGCTACAAGGACGCCTATCTGCAGGAGACTAAGGTCGGAGGGGGGGGAGAGGCGGGTGTGGGGGAATGGAGAGTGGGGTAGGGAGGACCAAGGGGCGGATCGGAGGAGGGGTTTGGAGGAGGCGACGGAAAATAGAAAAGGCGATCGGCGGGAGGTGACTCATCTCCACCCTTTCATGGCCCCTTACACCGCCCCTCCTTGCTTGTCCCTGCCTCCAGGAATTCGTCAAGTGCCTCTCAGAGGACGGACCGGTCCCCTGCACAGGGGAGGACGGCCTCATCGCCCTGGTCATGGCCATCGGTATGGAGGGAGGGTGGGAGGGCGGGGGGAAGGACGGTAGCGGAGGGGCCGTCGGGCTTGAAAGATGCATGCGTAGGATCAATGTTTGCAGACTGGGCGCCGAAGCCTGCCTGGGAGGAGCCTATGATGAGGGAGGCACGTCTCTAGGCCCATGGACCCTTCCATCCCCCCCCCCTTTCCTCCCTCGCTTTTCATTCGCCTTCGTTTCCCCCTTTCTCTCTTCGAACAGCGGCGGAGAAATCGGCTCTTGAGGGCCGGTGGGTGGATTTCAAGGAGATTCCCATCAACGCCATCCATTGCGATCCCTCGGGGACACACTGCGAGCTGAACGAGATGGAGGTAGGCGAGAGAGCGAGAGGGAGGGCGGACGGCAAAGAGAGAGAGAAGAAGCACGGGGTGGGTGGGGTCGTAAGTCTGCCGGGAGAAGAGTAGTTCTGCGGGCGTGTGGGGCTGTCCTGGCCCCTGTGAGCCGACCGCCGTGGCCGTGCTCGCCCGAGAGTGGGTACCGAGCTCGGGGACGCAGACTGTTCTCGCCTAGGTCCCGCCTTTTTCCTCGCAGGCCCCCTCTCCTCTGCCGTCCCGCCCGTGCCGCAAGCCGCTCACCGGCTGGGCCGTCCCCTCCCTTCCCTCCTTCCCCTCCTTCCCTCTCCCCCCCTCCTCCTCGCCCCAGGCTTCATCGATGAACGGAGGCCGGAAGCGGGAGGCGGTTAAAGGATGGATTAAGGACGCCGTGTCCTTCATAAAGAAGGAGACGGCCACAGGGGCCTGAAGAGAGAGAGAGGTGGAGGGTGAGCCGGAGGAAGAAGAGGAGGGCCAGGACGTCGCCGCCCCCTGTGAGCCCACGCTTCTGCTCTTTTCTTCCCGTACCTGACCGCGCCACCCGCCCCTTCCTACCCCCGCCACAGGCACCGTCGCCGTCGTCGGGCTCCTGGCTCAAGGACGCGGTCTCTTTCATCAAAAAGGCCGACGAGGAGGCAGCGGCTGAGGACATCAAAGAAAAGGCCAAGGCGTTCTGAACATGGGAGAGGGGATGGGGGATTGGGAGGGGCGGGTGGGTGAAGCCGGGAAGGAGGGGTATATAATGCGGCGGAAAGGCAAGGGCGAACTACTTTCTTGCTCAAATGTGTGTATGCGGAGTAGGGGAAGAGCGCCTGGGGCAGGGTGATAGAGGAGGACGACGGATTCCTCCATCCCCGTCAGTGCCGCTGGGTATTCCGTCACCCGATTGCGTCTGAGATGTCTTGCGGAGGTTCAAGCTCAGATAGCGTGTGTATGAGGGAGGGCGCCGAGGAACCGTGTTGGGACGGCCCCCATTGACCTTGTCACACGGCCGAGGAGGGAGCGCACTAGCACGAAACCAAACTAGTAACGAGAAAATACAAACGTTGTCCTATGCAGTTGCTTCTTTCGCTTCCCTGATCCTTTCTGTCGCTCTGGTTGCATGCCCCTTCCCCCTTAGATCTTCGAACCCGCCACGACAGTCCACTGTCGTACTTGCCACTCCTTGACTAGGCCCGCTTTCACATAGGCGTCTGCGGCAGCAAAATTCTCCGCTACACTTTTGTCGGTGAAAACGAGAACACCCATATCAACAGGATCGGCCAGCGCACCGCCTGAGAGATAAGTGTGGCCGCACCCCATGGTGGCGACGAGAGAGGGACGTTGAGACAAAAGCGACCAAGCGAATGAGGGTTCATTCACACAATAATCGCACTTTTACGGTCGGGAGTCAGATTTTTGCATGCATGCCTTCTCCTAATTGTGTTCATCTGCATATCAGCAACATGGTTAAACTATCTTATCTCAGCGGCCTCGACCAGACAAACCTTCTACCTTCTCTTGTCCCCCACATGTCTCCCACCTTCGAATTCCCTCCTCACGTACCGAGGACCAAGCTCCCTTCCTTTGCTGCTTGAGTCAGGCCCGCCAAGTGTTCTGCACGGTGAGGCCCTCGCCTATCAAGAATATCATTCACATAGTGGTACTGCAAGAGCCAGAGTGTAGTAGGCGTGATAGTCTGCGCAGAGGACATCACTATCCGCAGTGAAGGGGAACGGGAGAGAGGTCAGTGGGCTTATTGAAGACACCCACTACTCATGCTCTGTCCTATGACCTAAATCTACGTCCACTGACATGCTGTCGCACCTCTTTTGTGTTGAAGCAAAGGCTGAGTTGGGAACCGCTGCGTTGCGTTCAGTTGGAAAGTATGTTTGATTGAAAAGCGGCAGGAGGCCCTGGAGGCAAGTATGCCTGGTACAGAATGCAACATGCACTTACACCTGCGTGTGCCTGTGCATTCGAAACGCAGCCAATTATTTGATCGTATTCTATGACTGAAGTTTAACTTTTGTTACCTTTATGTCCGCAAGAAACAGAGCATGGGAGATCGCCGGCTCGCTCGAAATACTCGGGGACCGAACATTCGTCTTACCCGTGCTGTGCAACTTCTGCACGGTCTACGTCCACTCATTTGGATTTTCAGCCAGGCACTTATATCTATGAGTATGTGGTAGTTCAGTCATTGCCAGAGTATTTTATTTTTTTGTTGCATTGGCTAGCCTGGCCTTTTTATCATCTTCAGGCCGACAACCTCCTGCCTACCTAACATCGATCCTTACAATTATACAGCCACTTTCATGCGAATATGCCTATGTGCTCCACTTGTCTCCGCAGACTGCTCCTCCTATTTCTTTTATTTCTTTTGGTATACCAGAACTACGTTCATAACGCATCATGGGACGAGGCTCCAGATGAGGAGGGGGGGTTGAGAGCACTACAGACCTTGAAAGAGAGCCTGAATAAGTGGTTCTCGTCATTGTTCATCATCAAGAATCCATCTAGGAGGTACACATTCTCAGCCTTCTTGAATGAAGAAGGGGTTGAGGGGGAAGTCCAAGATAAAGATGCCTCTGGTGAAAAAGGCGGAGTTATTTTAAGGGGAGAAGGACCTAAACACTATCCGTCGCGTTGGCACTTACGCAGCCAAAATCATGCGCATCTGGCTGAGTGGAGGTTCCAACATCACCCACGGAGGCTACAACTTTTGGAGGAGGGAGCCTTAAAACCTTTAAAGGCGGCGAATTTTACTGGGGCAGGCCTTCGGAGAGCACCCCCATACCAAGGGTACACAAATTGTTTCTTCACTCAGCAATGTGCCAATATCACGACAAATTATGGCAACGTTGCCCGATGCAAGAATGTCCGGGTCTGTGAAGTGTGTAGACAGGACGGTCCAGAGGTTGTGTGCGGATTTTTCGTGGTAACTGGTAATCCGGGGAAATTGACGGCTCGGACACCTTTTACCACGAATCCGTTGGTGGAATAGCCTCTAGGACTGAGTAGCCATCGGTCTTTGTCAAGACGTTCTGTGTTGACGAGAAAGTGAGGCTACATTGGCAATCAAGACGTGTAAATAAGTGTAAAAATCAACATATTGTGCATCCAGGCTACGATGCTTTCTCCAAATCCTTGTAAAGCGGCGATGCATACATCGTTTGTCTGCGTCTCCTGTTCGACTGTGCTCATGTGCATTCTTTGCTTGCTTTTCGCTCACGTCCCACGACCAGTTTGCATGCTTGATTTCATATTCACCGACTTGTTGGCACGAGCGTGCCCCGCGTCTATACCTCTCAGTTCCCTTCCACCTCCTCAGGCCCATAACCCCTTCCTTGTTCATCAACGTCGTCTTCCGGCTGCACATCGAACTGGTCCAGATCCAGCGTCAGCGTGCGAGAGCCATTGGAGGCCTTGTCTCTGCAAGAGGGGGTGAGGGACGGGGAATCAGGGATAGAGGGTGCAAGATCAACCCGCCACAGCTTTTGGAGCACAATTCATTTTTTTTTGGTTAGTTTGTCCCATCACAGCCCCGTCGTGGACACACATCTCACACATGCCCCAGACCTATATTATCCCGCAGGCCATTTACTCATCCCTCCTCCCTCCTTTTCCCTAGCCGCCCTTACCGGCAGACGCCCACGAGCGCATTGGCGTTTTCGTAGAACATGTCCTTCAGGGAGATCACCAGGCACTGGAATTCTCCCGATCGCTGTCTGCGAGTGAGGAGAGAGAGAGAGAGGTGAGGGAGGGGAAGGGAAGGGAGAGGTAAGGGAAGAAGCCCAAATGACGCTGAGGCCCGCTATCAAGTACGCCACGGCAGGACATATCACACGCACGGTCCTCCCCGTTCGTACTTGATGTAATGGCAGACTTTACGGACGTTCACGTTGTCGAGGGCGGCGTCCACCTCGTCCAGCACGAAAAAGGGGGCTGAGCTCGGCGAAGAAAGACGAAATGGGAGAAAATCGGGAGAGCATTCGCTTATTAGCATGACGTTGATGTGTCCCTATTCATTTTTTGTACATCTACATCTATGCACATGTAAAATTTCCAAGAAGTCACTCTAATTCCTTTTTTTTGCACCGACCTGGTCTGTAGGAGTGGATGGCGAAAAGTAAGGCCAGGGCAGCGACTGTTTTTTCTCCGCCCGAAAGCTGTTCCATGTCCCGGAACCTGCACAGGAAAGGGAGGACAACAGGCAAAAGGAAGACGAATGAGAGGTGTGCAAAAAGCTGGAGGAGACCTGGGACGAGAAGGTCGAAGCATGGATGCTTGAATGGAGCCTACCGCTTCATGGGTGGCATGGCGTTGTAAGCGACGCCTCCGAGGTAGGGCTCGTCTGAGTCGTCTAGTGAGAGGTAGGCCTAAGAGGCGAGGGAGAAGGGCAAGACAAGAAGTCAGCACGGTAGCCGTGGGAGGGAAAGGAAGAATTATAGCGTGCAATCTCACGGGCTCAACAAAGAAGCTGCGAATGGGAGAGAGGGCAGACAGGACGCTCTACCTGTCCTCCGAGCGGGTGCTTGCTGCTCTTCGTCAAGTCCTTGTAGATACTGGTCAGGGCGTCCGAGACGTGCCCGAAGCAGTCCATGAACTTTTCCTGAGGAACAGTGAAAGAATGGGAGAAAATGATCGAGGAACAAGAAACGATTGGAAGGAGAAGGAGGAGCCAGGATCTGAAAGACGAGGTCGAAACCTACGTATCGGTCTTGTCGCAGGTGGGAATAGAGGGCATTGCTCTCCTGAGCCGCCTTTTTGGCCGCCTCGTACTCGTCGCCCGCCTGGAGAATGGAGGTGAAAGGCGCGGGACATGAGGGAAAAAGGGAGGGGCGATCAGAATCTAGAACTCACGGGGGGTGAGCCCGGGCTTTCGCCTTGGACAATTGATTTGCCTACCTCCTTAACCCGGCGGCTCATCTCCTCATATTTTTCCAGGGCCCGCATGTTCGGCTGCATCTTTTCTACCTCGCCTGCAGGTAGGTGAAACAGAAGCAAGTAAGTGGGCGGGGAGGATGTGAGAAATAAGAAGCTTCAAGGCTCGTAGAAACGAGGGCAGGGGCGACGATGGGCGACCGGCAGAAGAAAAATGCGCGACTTGGTGAAGAGCAGGATGTAGAACAGACAACCCATGCGTCATATAAGAGGAAAGGGAAATTTCACAATAGGATTACCCTTCTCCCTCAGGAGGAAAAAGACATGGAAAGAATGAGGGCAGCTCATCGGGCAACATGGCAACCGAAAGGGATGGGGACGCACCTTGAAGTTCGGCGATTCTGTCATGGTAGCGCTTACGGGTAGTCTCGAGCTCGTCACGGGCCTTGGCGACCTTCTCTTTTTTGGGAAGGGAGGAGAAGTCGATCTGAAGAATGCGAGGAGGGAGGGAGAGAGCAGAGGGTTAGAGACTTTTCTGCTACGAGGGTCCATAATACCAGCCATCCACCGCTGAGTCGCCCAGTCGCCCCAAGTCATTGATTTTTACGACTCCGCCTCACCCACCTCTACGTCTCTTTGTTTCCCATTGTCTTCCTCATATATCTCACCCCCCCTCCCTCCCGCCTTGCCTTGTCCAGCTCCTTTCTATCCTTCCTGATCCTGGGAGCCTGACTTTGGGAGGGATGCGTGCTTGCCTCCCCACCGCCCGAGAAGGAGGAAGAGGCGGTTGAAGTCGACCCTCGCAGCTTCTTCATCTAACGAAGAGAGGATGGAATACAATGTAAAGGAATGGGAAGGTCATAATCAGCAGGGCCGTAGGGAGGAAAAAGGGTATAAAGAGAGCGAGGCAGGTAAACAGGAATGTGAAGAGGAAGGGGAAAGAAGTATTGAGAGCTTCAGCCGCTACCTACCCCGCTCCCTGCTTCGCTTTCAGTCTCCTCGCTTTCCTCCCCATCTTCCTCGCCATCCTCTCCATCCTCCGCGTTATCAAGCATGGGAAGGTCAACCTAAACGGCCGCGTCAACAGGACCAAAATGGGGCGAGAGAGCATGAGTTGGCTGAGACAGTCGAATGCTCAAAGAGCCTCGATCGCTGGACACAAAGATCGACTGAGCGTGGCACGTCCACCTTCATCTACGGCCGTTTTGCGAGTGGTTTATCACGGAAGAGCTGGGAGCATGTTCGAAGGAGCCATACAGCCGGCTTAAAAGGGGGGAGGAGCAAAGAGGGCGTGAACAAGGAAGAGAAGAAAAGAGGTACCTCGTCCACGCGCGCCTTCTGCAGGATGTCGTGTATGCGGGCCCGAATGCGCTCCAAGGCGCTTTCTTCGTGCGTGATCTTACTGGCGATCTCCGTCCGGGCAGCGACTAGGATAAGAACAGAGATTCGAGATGGGTAAACAGGAGTTTAAAGAGGCAGTAATGCAAAGAGGAACCGAGATATATAAAGCGCATGGGATGGAAAGAGGACGTTGGAAGGACACATACCTGAGGAGGTGCGCTTCTTCGTCAGTCCCCGGACAAGTTTCTGTTTTTCCTCGTACAGGGACTGCAGAAGGAAAAGATTGAGGAAATCGTGCACTGTCATACAGCGCACCTGATTTTCCAATTGAATCCCTGCTCTGTCCCAGTGGTCGCAACTCCTTACCTTCGCTTCAGCCAACGTGGCCTCCGCTTCCTGCATCGCTTCCTTGAGACCCTCCTCCTTCTTGTGCAAAGACGCCAGACTATCCTCGCCTGCGATTCGAAGAGGCATAGGGACATATGAGGAAAAGATGCGAACGTATACGACGCGAGGGTTGAGACCTTCGAATGCCATATAAGAGGCTTGCGTTTCGTAGGGTGAAGCCGAGGTGGCACACGCCGAATGAAGAAGGCATGCGAGGAAGCAGGGAAAAATACGGAACACACGGTACACGCGGTGGGCCCCGCTTCGAGCATCGAACAGTATTCCAATGCAACAACATCAAAAGCAACGGTGAGAGGGCGTCCGAAAGGGGGGGGAGAGGGAAGGAAGGGAAGATCGCAAGGAGCAGTGATTCTCACCAGTCTTAATTTCAGCCTTGAGCGCCTTGACCTTTTCGATGGCCTTCCTTAGAGGCTCCTCGAAGTCTCGCCCTGTAACAGAGGAGATGTATGTAACAAAGGAGATGTATGATCAGGAAAGAGAGGGTAAGCTCGCACTCTGAAGCCATTCTGATTCTGACATGGCGTCCTGGACCCCGCTGAAAGAAACGAGGGAGGAAAGAGGCAGACGGCGACAGCGAAGGACCCGTAACCTACCTTCTTCGTAATCGAGCTGAGCGCGGAGCTTGTCCCTGTGGTCCCTCAGGGAGGCCAACTTTTCTTCCCACTCACGCATGGCCTTGAGCTCGCGCTCCTCGTACTGATGGGTATAGAATGGGTTCGCAAAGAGAGATGCCAAGTGAATAACCCAATGGGGAGGGAGGAAGGCAAGGAGCGAGAGGACGCGAGTATAGCGCGAAAAGGAGAAAGTAACTCTCGTCAGCACGTGTATCTCAGCGTACAAACCAACAAGAGAGGGAAGAGGGATGTCTCGTACCTCGCGGATGTTCTTCAAGGATAGGGCCTTGCAGAAAGCAGCGAAGATCTTGTCCTCCACGGCCTCCATACGTGTTCTCACCTAGGTACATGACAGGGGAGAAACGAAGAGACGAAAACCGAAGAGGAAAGGGTGCAACCGAGAGTCAGTCCCGTAGAGATGCACGTAAAAGGGGAATTCGAACCCTTTATGCCTTCTCTCTCCATCCTCACCTCCTCCATTTCCTTCTGCCTCGTCGAGACTCTCGCGGAGAGCGCATCTTGAGCAGTTTGAACTTTGCCTGTAGCCTTCTCGGCCGCTTGGAGTTGGACTAATGAGGAGGAGAAAATTTAAGGAAGCGCAGGAGAGAGATGTGGGAAAGGAGTGTATGTGAGAGAAGCATCAGACCTTCCTCCGAGGAATGACAAACAATAATAGATGGATAGCAGCAAACACGAGAAGGAGGTAAAATCAGGAGGCGTGAAAGAAGAGGAGACAAGTGGCGAAAAGCGGGCTTGCGGGGAGAAGAAAAGGTAGGAAATAAAGCAGTAGAATCGTTGTACCTGTCAATTCCTTGATCCGGCTTTGGCAAAAGGCGACGGCCTGGTCTGTAGTAGCCAGGCGCGAGCGCAATTGATTCAAGGCCGTGGATCTGGGTGGAGAGGAAAGGAGTGACGAAGGGAAGGACAAAGGGGATTAACAAGGAGCGGCAGTCGCACAATTATGAGACCCCCTCAAGACTTGCTTTCTCCACCCCTTGGCGGCATTTATCCCTCACTTACTTGTCTGCGAGCGCCTGCTTGCTACGGCCCCTGCTTATTTCCTTCGCCTCCGCCTCCAGCGCCTCCAGTTTTTCTTTTACCTTCCGCATGTCTTGCGCGTCCCACCTGGGTGCGTAGAGGAAAGAAGGAAGAAGGGTGGAGTAAGGCTTCGGGCATGAAGAAGACTGGGCCAGATAAGGAACCAGAGACACAAAAGACGCCATGAAATCATGGGACTGAGATCGGGAACAACGGCGACGATGGCTCTACCCCAGGTAGCACCCTCTTTTGTTCCCCTTCTCTCCCCCCTTTGTCTCGCTGGCCCTCCTTACCTCCCGGTCGTGCCCCCCCCTCCCTTCCTTCCCCCGCCTGCCTCCTCCACCTTCCCGCCCGTCATAGTCCCGTCCTTGGCGATGACCGACCCGGAAAGGGTCACTGCTTTCACCTTGAAAGACAAGAGAATGGAGGGAAAGCCAGGGCCGGAGGGTGGGCAAAGATGAATGGACGTGCGTTAAGTCATGTTCAAGTGGGGCGAGGACGGTACTCTCCAATTTGAACAGACAAGCCGTTCAAAACAACAGTAAGAGAAGGATAGAAAGGAAGGAAGACACAGTCGGAAAGGTCAACGAAGCTAAATGGCAAAGGCGCTACAGCATTTGAGGGAGCAGGCATAGGGATTTGAGAGGGGTGGAGCTATACGGAGGGAAAGGAGAATGGAAAGAGATTGGAAGTGGGAGGGGGGGGGTGGCTGGCGCCTGTTCTTCACCTTCTCATTCTTCCGAAAGCAGAGGTGCCGAGCGTCGTCCAGAGAGTCGCAGATGACGGTATTGGGTCCCACCGCGTAGGCGACAGCAGGGCTGGGCACGGATATTGGGTGGGGAGGAGCCAGTGGGCACCAAGGATGGGAGCCAGGGGGGGAGGAGGGGGGCTAAGACACTCACCGGATCTCGTCTTCGCACTCGATGACATCCACGGCCAGGCGAAAGGCTTCGCCCAGGGCCCGATAGCGTTCATTGGGCGACTGGAGCAGCGAAGAAGTGAGGGAGGGCAAGGGTGAGGGCAAGGATTAAAAGATCAGAGGGAGTACTCTTTTCAAAAAGCGAGCAGAGGAGCGACCGAGAAGGCGGGACCGAGACAAACAAGGAAACATCCGGGTACCTTGTCTTTGATGCCCGACAGGGGGATGAAATCCGCGACACCGACACGTTGCTCCCTGTATGTGTCACGAAAGGAGCAGGACCGATGCCTCTATTAGTGTCGCTCGGTCTTCGTCCTCCTCCCTCTGACGACACCACGCACCGCAGATGCCGAATGCATTCGGAGGCTGTCTGTTTTGTATCCGTGACGATGGCGTCCATCAACCGCCCGCCTGCTACTGCCACGGCTTGGTTGAATTTACGAGATGAGGGGCTAGGGGAAGGAGGGAACCGGGCAGGGTGGCGCGAGTAGTGAGAGGAAGGTTGAAAAGTTGAGTGAGAAGTTTTGGTGGAATTGGCTGGATGCGGGAGTACCTACCGACACAGGTCGACCAGGCGGCCCTTCACGCCCGGGTACATGTCTTTCATAATTTCTGTCCAGGCGTAGGGGAGGCGACGAACGGAAGATGTGGTCATTGAAAATGCACAAAATAAGCCTATCGCTTGATCTCTTTCGCAGCATTCTTATCATCCGACATACCCTTAATTCCCTCTACGAGAAACCTTTGTCTTTCCTCCGCTGACTCATCCTCCCCCCTTCTTACCCAACGCGGCCGCCATCTTCTCCTCATGTTGAGATTGCTTTCGCTCCTGCCGGTAAGCCCGTTGCTGATCCTCCAACACCTTCATCTCCGCCCGCACCTACGCCAAGGGGGCAAGGCGATTGGCAAAACGGCCACGGATGCGAGGGGGATGAGGATTGCGGCACGCATGTTAGGTGGCTTTTAGACGTGCACAGCGACATTGCTCATCGATTTTTCATCTCGTGCAGCGACATTGCTCATCGAAATTTCATCTCGTACAGCGACATCGCTCATCGTTTTTTTCTCACCCTGCCTTATTCGTTCCTTCCTCGCCTTCGCTCCTCACCCCCTCTTTCCCTCCATCTCACCTCCACCAGTCGCTCCTCCGCCTCCCGGCCCTCCTGCTCCATACGCGCGATGTCTTTCTCGAGTTGCTGCGGGGGGTAGGGATCCTCCGTGAGAAAGGCAGCGGCGATGACACTGAAAGGGACAAGGAGCGCGTCGAATACAGATGGAGGAAAGGAAAAAAGGCAGGCAGGGAGGGAGAGAGATAAAGAGAGGAAGAGGGAGAGAGGGAGGGAGGGAGGGAGGCCCGCACCATCTCAACAAAGCAACGAGAATGACATTAAAGGGCAAGAAGAAGAAAAGCGTGGCAAGAAAAGGGAAGTAGAGGGGAGGATGCGAGAGAGAGGGTGAGGGCGAATTAACAAAAGACAAACCTCGCTCTCCTTGGCCCTCTTCTGCAAGTCAGCGCTCAACTGCTGGGTCTTGGCGCTCTGCTGCTCGATGTCGCGGGCTGCTGATTCCTGAGAGGAGCAACCACAGGGGCAAAAGCATTGGGCGGTCAAAGGGAGGGACGGGGGTTACAGAGAGAAGGCGGCGACAGAAAGGAGAAGGGGGGGAGGAAGTCTCACCTTGGTAGCGAGATGGAGGGAGAGTTCTCTCTCTTGGACAGCGGCTTCGGTCTGCGAGATAGAAACCCATCCAGAAGGAAGAGGGGAAAAGGCAACCAAGAAGGAAATGTAAGAGCCAGGGAAGAAAAGAGGAAGAGAGGAAGGCGGGAAGGAAGGGTGTTCCCCACCTTGTCTGCCTCCTGCTGTCGGACCAACGCCTGCAGACGCGCCTTCCCCTCCTGGCACTGCGCCGACACCTGCTGCTTGAGCTTGTCGTACTCTTGGAGCTACGGGTGAGATCGTGGGCAGAACGTTTGGTTGCGAGGAAGATGGAGGAAGAGAGAGGAAGGAAGCCAGACGTGAGCAATGCGACACAACGCCGTGACGGTGCCTCGTGCCGTTCCCACCCTCTATCCCCCCACCTTGGCCTCAGAGAGTGTGACCCCGCTCGCCCGCATCTCCTCCATCGCCTCCGCTTGCTTGATCTGCAGCTCCTGCTCCGTGGCTTCCAGCTTGGCGATGTCCTGCGGGCGTGGGGAGGACCGAGGAAAGAAGACCGTTATGGGGGGGAACCTTGCTCCATCACAACATGGACGGATGCCAGCTACCGAGACTTGTCTCCAGTCTTTCCTCTCTTTGCACGCCCCTCCCTTCTCTCAATCTCTCATGCCACACCCTCGTAAACGCTAGCCTTGTTTCCCTTCATTCTTCCTCGTGTCCCTCGGTACCGAATCTCTCTCCGCTCCCCCCTCCCCTCTCACCTCTGCCAGTCCCTTCTTTCTTTCCTTCTGCTGCAGCAAGTCTTCGCGCATGCTCAGACCCGCCTCCTTCTCCGTCTTGAGCTTTTCTTGCCGGGCCTGCGGGAGAAGGGAAAAGCAGAGACGCATCAATTCGTGGCTCGTGAGGAAGGAAACGAGGGGGGAAGGGAGGAAAGGCGTACCTTGAGCCCTTGTTCTTCCTTGATTTTCCCAGGGGCTAAAGCCTCCAGCCGCTCCCGTCGCTTGGCCTGCTCCTTTTCGGCCTTGCCCACGTCCCTCTGCAGGACTGCCGCCTCCGCTTTCTCTGCCTGGATGGTGCTTTCGAGGGACTGGAGGATAAAGAGAGTGTTAGCGAGGCGCAGGTCAGGAGAAACGAGAGGGTTCGAGATGAATGCGGGAGGGACGCACCTGCTCCTGCTCCAGGGCCTGGGAGAATTCCGAGCGGACGACGGAGAGCTTGGCCTCGTTCTGATCGAGCTCCCGCTTGACGTGGTAGAGCCGGTGCAGGTACGCTGACAGGAAAGGAGGAAGGGGCAGACAGGGGGAGGGAGGAAGGGGGAAAGCGAATGGGAGGGAGAAAGGGCCGACGGACGCGCGCGGCAAAGAAGCAGTCTACCGTACCTTCGGTAGTCAACGCACTGAGCTCCGATTTCTTGGTTGCATAACGCTCTGCTTCCTCCTTCTGCTCTTTCACCTGGGGAGTGGGGGTAGGGAGGGCGGGAGGGAGGGACAGAGAAGATGTAAGGCACGCGGGTGGAGACAGAAACAAAAGAAAAGTGTCCAAGATATCCACTCGAGACAAAATGTTTGGACGGCTCTCAGGAGATGCTGGAGGCGGGAAGGAAGGAGGGAAAGAGGGAGGGCAAGCGGGTGGAAGGAGGGAGGGTACCTGCTTGCGCTCCGCGGCTTGGCTCTTCTTCTTCTGGTACGCGAAGATCACGTTCTCGTCCGCCTCCTCCTTGGCCCGCCGGGCCTCTTCGTAGGACGCCTTCAGGTCCTCGGAGCCAGAGATCTGCGGGCACCAGGGAGGGTGGGAGGGAAGGAGGGGGGGTCGGCAGGGGTGAGATACAGCAGGCGGCGGAGGTCTTGATGGAACGGGAGGGAGGCCGGCGATCGGCACACGGGGGAAACGGGAAGGGGAACAGGAAGGGGGAGGGGCGGGGCAACGCAGGCAGGGGAGAGAAAGCCTCGTGGGGGCGTTCCCACCTGTTCGAAGAGGGCGGTCAGGTCCTTGGGCGCTTTTTGAGCAATGCTCTCCACGTCCCCTTGGAAGACAAGGAAATTCCGGGCTTTGACGAGCACACCGATCGACTTGAGGGTGCTCTCGTAGGCCTTGAGGGAGGACAAGGGGGGACGAGGGCGTGGGTGAGAGGAATGGAGGGAGGGGGGGAGGGGGAGGAGGGAAGGGGGAGGGGAGGTACACGGACCTCGCCCGTGACCTCCTTCTCGTTAATTCGGTAGGAGCCCACTCCGGTGGGGGAGATTGTTCGCTTAAAGGAGAGAGAAGCGCCTGTTTCATAGCCAGGCACGGTCTCATCCTACGAGTGAAGGGGAAAGTAGGAGGGAGACGTAGGCGGGTATGATGGAAGGAGGGAAGGAGAGGAGAATGAAGGCAGGATGAAGACCTCAAATAGCATGGGTCCCAGGCTTCTCAATCAGCCAGTCAGGCTGACTTACACGCAGCGGCCCGCCCTCGAACCCCTCACACCTTCCTCTCTCCCTCATGGTACCCACCTCGTCCATCTGGTAGATCAACTCCACAAAGGCCCGACGACTGACACTGCCCTGCAAGTCGTCCGCGCGGAAGATGAGCTCCTTCATCTGGCTGGATCGCAGTTGTCTGGGAGAATAGGCGGGGAGTCAAGAGAGGGTGAGGAGGAGGAGGGGAAGGGGGGACGGGGGGAAGGGAGAGTCCACGTGAGAGGTCCCACCACAATGGGCGACCATCCCTCCCTGCATGTCCCGATTCCATTTCAGTCTATCGCACAGCGACTTACCGGCTCTGCACGCCGAGGACGAAGGAGATGGCGTCCATCAGGTTGGACTTTCCGCTGCCGTTGGGGCCGATGATGGCGGTGAAGTCTCGGAAAGGACCAATCACCTGACTCGGCGGGCGGGAATGGACGATATGCAAGGAAGAGGTTGGCAAAAATGGAAGAGCCTATTTTATGTCATGGTCTATGCCACTCCTGCACCTTCGCAAGCAAGCTTTCTGCCCTCCCCTTCCATCGCCTCGCCCGAAATGGCTCACCTGCGTCCCCGGATAACTTTTGAAGTTCTCCAACGTCACTCTCTCAAGCCTCCCCATCCTCGAAATGCTCTCTCTTCTGTGAAGAAAGGTTGGATGGAAGAGGAAAGGCGCGACGCTTCACGCCTGTGCTCGAGAGGGAAAAGGAGTAACATGGGAGGGAAGCAGGGAGGTAAGAGGCAGGCACAAGAGAACGGAAATTGAAGCCTTTCTTAGCGCTTTCAGAGAAAAAGAATGCACAGTCCGAAATATCTTGTCGTTGTCACTCCTTCCGGCTTGTATAAGTACGCTTTTCCAATTAAATCACAACAAAGCACGTAAAGTTCGAGGATGGCGCGCAATAAGAGGAAGGTAAGGCAAGCAAGTGAGTGTCGCTCTCTCTTTCGCCCGGACAAGGGGTCAAGACTAGCGTTTCACGCAAATATCTGAAGACTCCTTAAGTTTTTGACTCATTATAGCCTCGCGACAGGCTTGGCAACTAAAAGGGGGCAAGGGAACGTTGGGGTGTAGGCATTCGCCGCTTGTCGCTCAGGAACAAGCTGGTGCTTCTCTGTTCCTTCACATCCGCGGCGTTCAGCACCAAAACCGCTCGACGCGCGATTCAGTTACATGCTTTCCAGTTCTCTGAGCTTTAAATTTAAAGAGGTATGACAACATCATCGAGCAGTGGACGAGGGAGCGTGATTTCATGTTTATTTGCGTCCAAACACGGCCTTCACCACTTCCCGCCTCGCCCCTGCCGCTTCCTTTTCTCGGCGAGGCCCGGCGTAGGGGAAAATAATCAAGAGAAAGACAACAACTAAAACTCTTTGGACGCCTTCGACGGTCAGTCCGACCTCAGGCAGTAATTTAGAGTGCTCATTGGTACAGAATATTGGATAAAAAATTCAATGTCTGTAGACGCGGCTGGCGCAGGGTGCAGTCTCACCCATCTCGAAGAACAAGAGGGGTTACTTCTTTTCTGTGCCTCAAGGGGCGGAGACCCTCATGACGGCAGCCGATATAGACCATTTTTCTCAGCCAACATCAACAAAGAACCCCTGGTAATTAGCTCACGCATCTTTCCTTTTTCGGGACTTCAATTTTTGTCCGTAAATTTATAAATATACCTCAGAGCGGAAAAATGGCTACAGCTGCTGCCGCCTCCTCAGGGACCGTTCCCAACGTGCAGGGGGAGAAAGACGCGCCTCCAGGTCTCTTGCCCTGGGTAGAAAAATATCGTCCAGTCACACTGAATGATGTGAGTGAGAGCTTGTATGTCGGAGGTGGAATTCCTCTGCAGAGCTTTGGTTTCACCTGTGCCTCTCATGCCTCGCACGGCTTGACTGCCACAATACCAAGCATCATGGCATCGCCACGCGTGGACTTTCAGGGCCGCTATGTTGGGGATAAAAAGAAAATTTTGCATCGTATTTTTCCACGCATTTAATTGTGCCTCCATGGACACACGATACAAACGCTTTGGTCCTCTCCCTCGTCAGGTGGTAGGCAACACGGAAGCCATCGACCGCCTGAAGGTGGTGGCTCAAGACGGGAACATGCCTCACATGCTGCTCGCGGGCCCTCCGGTGCGTCTCGTAGCTACGATCACGACCTCCTCCCCTTCTTCTCATACCCTCTTGGCTTCCCTTTCTCCTCTCCAGGGCACTGGGAAAACCTCCTCCATCATGTGCCTGTCACGCGAGTTGCTGGGCGAGGAGCATTTGGGTGCGTCCTAATTGCTCTCCCTACCCTACTCTCGCCCTTGCAAGGTCTTCACGGCTGCCTTCCTCTTTTCTTTTGTCCTCCCACGGCCCATTCCCACAGGAGCGGCGGTGCTGGAGCTGAACGCCTCGGACGAGCGAGGCATCGACGTCATCCGTTCCCGGATCAAGATGTTCGCGCAAAAAAAGGTGTGTGTTAGAATCAGGGTCAAAGTGGGCGGGGTTTCGCTCCTTCTTTCGCATCCCTTGGACCACTCTATTGAGGGGCACGCCCTTCCCTCTCCCTGCGAGACTCTGGACATCCATCCTTCCCTATCGTCCCCTCCCTCTCTCCCTCCCTCCCCCCCTCCATCCCTCCCTCTCGCCCTCAGGTCGTCCTCCCTCCCGGTAGACATAAGGTAGTGATCCTGGACGAGGCAGACTCCATGACAAGTGCCGCCCAGCAGGCGTTGCGGCGCACTATGGAGGTAGGAGAGAGGGGCCAGGGAAGGCAGCGGCGGAGGGAGGGATGAGAGGAAAGAGAAGGGTAGTGCCAGCGTTGAGGCGCGTGCCTGATTTTTTGGTGTCCTTAAAACCACCCTTTTCCTCCTGCGCTCCCTCCCTCCCTCCATCCCTCCGTACCTTCCTCCCCTAGATCTACTCGCATACGACCCGCTTTGCTCTCGCCTGCAACACCAGTAGCAAGATCATCGAGCCCATCCAGTCACGCTGCGCCATACTCCGCTTCTCCCGCTTGGCCGACGAGGTGTGTTCTCTCCCCCATGCTTCCCCTCCCCTCCTCCCTCTGCATCTTCCAAGATTCTCTCTCTGCCTGTCAGTTCAGCGCACGTGCCTTGCGTGGGAAGCGGGTCGACTCCGTTCCCTCCCGCTCATCGCCTGCTTTCCCTACCTCCCTCTCTCCTTTTGTCGCACAGGAAATCCTGGACCGCCTTCGCCAGATATGTGAGGCCGAGCACGTCGGCTTTTCCGATGATGGGCTTGAAGCAGGTGGGGAGGGAGGAAGGGAGAGAAGGACGAAGGGAGGGAGGGAGGGAGGGAGGGAGGGGAGAAGGGATTGCAAACCGAAGGGAGAGAGATGAGGCCGCCGGTCTGGGCTTTGTCCGAAAGCGAGCTAGCATCCTGGTCGAAGCAGCCCCTCTCCCTCCACTCGCTCAATCTTGTTTCGATCTTTTCCTTCTTTTCCCCTTCCTCCCCTTCCTCCCCTTTCATCCAGTCATCTTCACGGCGGAGGGTGACATGCGCAATGCCATAAACAACCTGCAGAGCACCTATAGCGGCTTCGGCTACGTCAACCAGGTGGGAAAGGAAGGAGTCAGGAGAAAAGGAGGATGCTCACAGGGCGGGGGACAGGAAAACCGCGGCCTCCACCCCTTGATGCCTCAGGAAATTTCCGTGGTGATCCATGAAGCACTCCCTCCCCACTTCCTCCCTCCCACCTTCCCTCCCTCTCTCCCTTTTTCAATTTATTTTTCAGGCGAACGTCTTCAAAGTGTGCGATCAGCCCCACCCGCTCCTCATGAAGGAGGTCCTCGACCTCTGTGCGGGCTCGGGAGACCTCAAGGCGGCGCAGGAGAAGTAGGAAGGGAGGGAGGGACCAAGGGGGAAGGGGAAAGAGGGAAGAAGGGAGAGCAAGGGAGAGATGAGGAGAAATGCTACAGGAGACGGTGGATTGCAAAAGCGGCTTGTGTTACATCCACGAGCTCCCTGGGCCCGCGTTCGTATCTTATATCCCCTTCTTCCCTCCGCCCCTCGCTCCTTCTCTCTCTGACACAGGCTGTTGCGGGTATGGAACCTCGGCTACAGCGCGTCGGACATTATCGGGACGCTGTTTAAGGTGAGGTAGGAGAGCCGGAGCGAGCAAGAGTAGACGCACGAATGCTCATTTTGCCTGGGCTGTAAATGCAGGTCTGTCGGAACCACGGGACGATGAACGAGGGCACCAAGCTTAATTTCATCCGGGTAGGTTGTCTTGGTTCACAATGCATCACGTGTCTTCCTTCGACTTGTGAAGATACATCTCCGCGCACAGAGGGCTCCTCTCCTCCCCCTCCCCTTCTCGTTTTTCCTCTCCTCCTCGCACTTTTGTCGATTGATCCCCCTTCCCGCCCTCTTTTCTCACGTGGCTTCCCTCCCCACCCGCATTCCACCTTTTTGGCTGGTTTCTGCAGGAGATCGGCATGGTCCACATGCGCATTGCGGAAGGTCTCAACTCTCGCACACAAATACTGGGCTTACTGGCCAAGCTCTGCGCCCTACAGCACAAGCAGCAGCAGCAGCATGGGAATGGAAAGGGGCAAAGCAATTGAGAAGAGGACGTGGGTCATGAAACGACTGGGGGACAGCGTATGGAAGGGCCGGGATGCCGGCGAAAGAATGCTCTCAACAAATGACAAAATACCCGACGCGCTTGGGTGCCGCGGTCGTGAGTGCGCACACATGATTGTCTCCCTTCCTTCCAGTGCTTTAATTTTCTTTTCATCCTATCAATTCATCGTCGTCCTCGTCCTCCTCATCCTGTCCGCCACCCTCCCTTCCTTTCTCATCGTTCCCTGCTCGCGATCGTGGTCGATGGTAAGGAATACGGTTCGTCTTCCGTATCCCGTCCTCGGCAACCCAGGCCTACAGAGTGGGAGAGGCAAGGGAGGTGGGAAAAGGAGAACGTGAGGGACACGAAACGCCCATAAATGCACCATGGGTGCTCCGCCAGGACGCACATCCCCACAGGAGCAGCCTGCTTCGGATGCGATAAATGGTTCCCTGACTCCATTTTAATTCGTTCTATCTACCTCGTCCCTTCGACTTTCTCTCTCCTGATCTGGTGGTCTCGATGATCTCCAGCATTCCTCCCCCCCCCCTTCCCCTGTCATGCCCTTTTTCTGACCTGATACGCCGGAAGCACGATCTTTCGTTGCTCTGCATCTGCCAATTCAAAATCCAGCCACTCCGCGTCCCCCTGCTCGGGGCGAGCGCCTTGAATGAGCTCCTACGGATCAAAGGGGGAGGGGAGGAGTCAGAAATGCAGCAGAGAGCAGGAGAGATACCCTTCGCTTAAAGTGATCGATGGCCTTATGAGCGATAGAATCTGGCAGAGGGGAATGGAAGGCGTGGGAGGAAACGACGACAGGATAGACGGACAAGGAACAAATTCTAGGGACGACAGGAGGGAGTCACCCCACGACATAAGTAAAGCCTGGTAAAACCCAAAAAGACATGATTTTAAATTGGAGTCAGAGTAGGTGAATTGCCAGGTTGGCCTAGGCCTCGCCATCCAATGTGCTAGCACGCTCGAGAGCAACAAGAAAGCGGCTCGCCTCGCTCCCATCCCTTTTACTCGTTCCCGGCCTTGCTTTACCTCTAAATGCGCTAGATTCCTCACCGGCACGCCATTGAATTTAAGGAGACGAGCCAACCGCTCCTGGTAGCCCTCGTTTATCTCTGCGGGAGGAATGTTTGGGAAATGAAGCGAAAGGGAGGCATGCGAGACGAGCACTCGGTGGGCTGGATCCCTGAGGCCCTCTGAGAGGCGGGAAAAGCCGCCGAATAAGGAGGGTATAGATACTTATCGTCACTCACTAAGAGTGAAAATGGAAATGAGAAAAAATCTGTTGAAAAGGAGGAAGAAACATAGAATTACCGTGCGGATAGATACGCCAGAGCAGGACGTATTCCTCCTCTGGGTGCTCGCGAGGCTCGGCTTTGAAGAGGAGCTGGGTCTCGACGGGAGCTTGATTTATGCTGAGAGGGAAGAAAAATGAAAGAAAAATGAAGGCAGGTATGGGAGAAAGAGAGGAATGGGAAGGGGAAGACTGAGGGAGGGAAAAGTTTTGCCAGTTTCAGACGAGGCGCTCGAGCCTCTCTCACGTGCACTCGATCTCTTTGCTCCCTCTACATCCATGTGGCCACCACCTCCATTCAAAAGGCTAAACAAAACCAAAATCCACGTGTATGCTTCTCCTGTTCCCCAATCCCTGTATCTTCTTATCCCAGTAATCTAGCGCTTTTTCTCCTCTACACTCCGCCCTCTGCATCCAATGGCCCTGGCTTATCCCAGCGTCCCTGCTCCATCCCTCCCCCTTTCCCTGCGTACCGTGCTTGATGCGCCACCACCTTCGCTTGGGAGGCAGGAAGAAAGAGGAGCCCTCCCACAAGGATGTAGCTGCGGGGAGGGGTCACGGAGGCGGAGGAGATCGGAACGACAGGAGGGACGCGTTTGGTGGGGCCCTGACAAAGAAGAGGGAGGAAGGGGGATAAAAAGGGAAGAGAGAAAAATTTGGAGATGTTCGCGCCAATGGTTTTCAAAAAAAAGAAAGTTAAATGCCCCCGTTGGCCTTCCACCTCTGTGGGAGGGTCGTCTACGGTCGTCCACTCCCCTCCTCTCGTCCCGCCCTCCTAAAGCATACCTTGAGCTGCACGACGCGTCCCTCTCTCAACACCTTAGCCGTCAGCTCCTGACCGTCCTCCTTCAGGTCCCAGAGGCCCCGAAGGTCCACCTGGGCGGGAGGGAGGGAGGGAGGAAGGAGGGGAGGGAGGGAGCGAGGGAGGGGAAAGTGGAGGGAAATTGAGGTGACGCGAGGAGAAAAGAGAGGAGCGAGTGGGAGGGGTCGCGGACCTGGATGCGATCTGGAGGAAGCGAGATGACGCCTTGGTCGTCCACAGCCAGGCCTAGGGGATGATCGGAGGAAGGGGGGGTGAGGACAGTAGGTAGGGCGGGTGAAGGAGGTGAAGAAAGGGAGGAGGGAGGGGCGGAAGGAGAGGAGGGAGGGAATCAGGGACGGAGGGCAATAGAAGGGGGGAGCCTAATTACCCTTACCGTCCACCTCCATGAGGATGTCGCCCGGTCGGAGCGGAAGGCCAGCCTTCCCCAGCCAAGGAGCAACCTGAGGGGTGGGAGGCGAGGAAGGGAGGGGTGAAAGGAGAGGAGGGGAGGGGTGAGAGAAGATTAAGGGAGAAGTGGGAAGCAGAAGGAAGGGAAATAAACGCAGGCTTGGGAAAGCGAGAACCAGGAACCGCGACACTCCCGGTATGGGTAAGAGCGGAGGGGCATTGGCAGGGGGCCAGACGGTTGTCGAGAGGAGGCAGGGAGGGGACAGAGGAGAAGAGGGCACGGAGTGTAGCGGGAAACCGAGGCAGAAAACGGCAGATGCAACTTGAGCTGCAGAGAAGGAGAGAGAGAATACAGATAGAGAAAGGAGGGGGTAGGGACGGGAAGGTGGGAAGAAACTTGCCTCTGTAATTAGCACCCCAGAAGAGGCGACACCCATCCCTAGGCTCTCCCGGAGGTAGGGGTTAAGGAGTCTCTGGAATTTGAAGGAAGGAGAGGACCCGCCCACGAACTAAAGGGGAAGTAAGGAGGGAGGGAGGGAGGGAGGGAGGGAGGGAGGGAGGGAGAGGGATGAGAAGGGGCCGAAGGAGGCAATCAGTGAGGGCCTGGAGGAAAGAGGGAAACGGCAGATGGAAGGAAGCCTTGCCATCTAGCATAGAGGTCGGAATAAAGGGAAAGCGCGGGTAGCACGGGAAAAAAAGGAGAGGAGGCAGGCGTCCAATACCTGTCCGTGGGCTTCGTATTGCCGGATCATTTTCTGGATGAGGTGGGCTGGCACTGTGTGGAGAGGACGGAGTGAGGAGCGTGGGGGATGAAAGGCGGCGGGATGAGATGAGGATCGAGCAATGAATGCCCACGTAGGTTCTGAGGAAGGTAAGAAGGAGGAAAGAGGCGAAGCAAGGACAAGTCGATCGACGCCAGCGCTGCTTAAAGAAAAAAAGAGAGTGAAAGAGGGAGGGAAGGAAGCGACGAGAATCCAGGGGCTACGGTACCAGTGTGAAGGATCGCCCTGTCTGGCTGCCCGGCGCTGAGCATTCCAACCACGCTCCAGCCTGTAATTCCAAGAATATACAAAGATTTACCATCTCCTCGACTACTTGAGATCGGCAAACGGCGTCGCCACTGGCATGCGCAAGCAGCTACGTTGGGGAGGGAGGTCGGGCGGAACAGAAAGGAGGGAAGGGAGGGAGGGAGGGAGGGAGGGAGGGAGGGAGGGAGGGAGGGAGGACGTACCCAGTCCCTTGGTCTGGGCGAAGACAGGACCCCCGCTACAGCCAAAGGGCATGGCGGGCCCGTCCCTTCCCCCCCACCCGCTGTGGCCGTTCCGATCTTATAAAGGAGGGAACAGGGAACGAGGAGGGGGGGGGAAGGACGATGAGGCGAGAGGGAAAGCGAAAAGGCGCGCACTCGCCCAGCGGGGAGGACCAGGATACACGCCGCACGCCGGGTTTAAACAAGGAAAGAGAGACAAAGAGAGGGACGAAAGAGATCCTGGGGACTCACAGAGGTTCAGGTTCAAGCAGGAGGGCCCCAGGGCGTAGTCTTGGACCATCCACTCGTCCGTGGTGAGGGACTTGTTGTAGAAGCCCGCCACCGTCACGAAAGAGTCGGATCGGCAGGTGACCTGTGCGTTCAAGGGGGCGGCCTGGGAGGGGCGAGAAGAGGGTGGGAGGGAGGCATCAGGAGGGCGGAGGGAGGCGGGCGAAGTCGGGAAAGAGGGGCCGAAGCCGCTGAAGGGCAGAGAGCGTCGAACGAGACAGCGGGGAGAGAGCAAAGTGGGAGGGGAGGAGCCTCGGGATGCAGCATGGCCAAGGAAGGAGGATGAGGGGAGGATGAGGGAACGCACCTCCACGCCGCTCCAGAAGGCGTCCTCGTCGACCGTGAGGAGCGCTAGGTCCCAGTCCTCCGCCCGGCAGAGGACGCGGGCGCGGTAGCCTTCCCCCTCGGCCAATCCGGCTCGAGAGGCCTGTGGGACGGGGGAAGGGAGGTCGGGGGGAAAGGAGGGGAAAGAAAGAGGAGAGGAAGGATTGTTCATTGGTCGAGGCAGGGAGGACTGAGGGAGGGGGAAGGGAGTGAAGAGCGGCCCGGGCGTGGCAATGAGGAGAAGAAGCGGGAGAAGAAGGGAACATGATCTCACAAGTGAGGGAAAGGAGGTACAAAGGCCATGGAGCATTCTAGATGAGAGCAAGGAGGGTAGGACCGCTAAAGACATAGTCGAGGCCGAAGACGAGGAGGAAGGGACAGGGAGGGAACAAGGAGGAGGTAGAGGAGGGTGCACGCAAAGCCGGGAGTGATGAAAAGGGAGGGGCAGGGCGAGGGAAGAACTACGTACCGTGATCCGGAAATGAGAGGCCAGGACGTGGTCAGCGGTGACGACGTACCGCCTGGATGGAGAGGAGGGAGGGAGGGAGGGAGGGGTGGAAGGGGGGGGGGGGAGGGAGTGAGGACGCCGGGACCCTGGGGTCCACACACGGTACTCAGCCAATGCGGGCTCCCCCCCGCCCTGCTCCTCCCCTTTCCATCTCTCCTCCTCTGCCTCTCCTCCCTGCCCCCTTCCCGCCCAGTCCGCCTGCCTCTCTCACTTGTCCAGGTCGGCAATGAAAGCGGTGGACGAGGGCCTGGAAAAACCCACGGGGTAGCGACGCCAGGGCTCGGTCTCATTCCACACCTCGCGCGCCGTCTGATCATGGGATTTGGCATGGGTGCATCAGCGTGAAAATATTTTGCTGGAAATCAGAGAAGCCAGGACAGGGCTTTGTCGTCCCCCTCCTTGTTCCCCTTTCTCGACTTACAGAGAGTCGGACGACGCTCGTGTTGGAGATAGGAAGGCTCCATGGCCCAGAATGGAGGCCGATGGTGGCTTTGAGCAGTTCGAGGATGGATAGGTGAGAGGAGGAGGAGGAGGTGGGGGAGGAAGAGGGGGAAGTTCGTAGCCTGGTCGACGGAAAATTGGGATTGAAAGGCGCCCGACATCCGAATGGTCGTAAAGCCTAGAATTTGTTAAATTTGTGATTTTGGAACTATTAGTGGTCACACGTGAAGGTCTTACATTGCGAGAAAGTGAAGTATATCGCCTTTCTTTGACAAACCTCTTTCGCTTCCTGGCTGGGGCAGCTCCATGGCCGCTTGCACAGGGTCGAAACCATAAACCCACCCACGTCCTTAATAACGGCGAGCCCTAGCACAAAAAGGAAGAGGAATATTTCCTGCAGCGGGCATCTCTCATTCCTCTTTCTCCTTCTTCTTGCGTCCATGCTGAGCAAACCTGCAAATAGGAGGAACGTCAAATGAGACTAGACTCAGCAAGGTAGCTGCTGCCTTGCGCAAGCGACAACGAAACGAGTATCACATCCCCAAATAATCATCTGACCAGGAGTGTCCAGAGGAAAATTATACCGATCTGACAAGGTGGTGGGATGGGACGCCTTTTTTGTGGTCTGGGCGGGTCGTGTATTTTGTGTGGGAGGGAGCAGGAGGACATGGTAGAGGTCTGATACCTCGCTAACAGGAATCAGGCGAGCGATGCGGTCGACGTTTTGACTGCAAAAAGGGACAAAGAAAAGCCAGCAAAGTGCTGGATGCGCTGTCGAGAGGATTGCGAGCGCGAGATTACGTGGATGACAAGGTAGTGAAGGTCACATAACCTTGGGGGCCATCTTTCTTCGCGCAGCGCTCAACCCTTTTCCTTGTCGTGCTCGTACTTGCTTGCTATGTATGAGCAAAAAATTCGTGAGATAGAACTTTACTAGCGTCGCTTCATTCCTCTGTCTGCTTGGAGGCAAATGTTATCAACATGGCCCCGCTATTGTCCTATGCTGGCTGGCCGTCGGACTCATTTGTACATACAAGGATTGAGAACGCCTTCGGTCGTGTGCTTGTCCGTGCGGACACGCACGAGCAAGTCATCCCCCCCTTGTCCCGGCCTGCCCCCGTGTTTCTCAGCCACGTCCCACATCTTGACCCCATGCTCATCCCTTTCATTGTACAGAGAGACGTCGGTTTGTCAATAGCCATGGTAAGCAAACGGAGGCGGCGACAGACCGTTGGCCCATCCACGCTTGTGGGCAACGCAGGAGAGCCTGAGGGAGGAAAAGAAAACTCAACTTCAGCACGGAGACGCCCCGGGAACCACCGACGGGCCTCAACGGGGACAGTGATGAGCAAAAGCACGGCTGGTAAAAGACGGGGCGGCAAGAAGGCAGGGGAAGTGATGAGGCCGGAAAGTGAGGAGGAGGGTGAACGCGTATTGAAGAAACGCCGCGGGAGCGATGAGCTTGACTCTCGTGGTGGAGAGAATGCGCTCGCAAAGGACGACAAGGAGGGCCGACACATGCGAAAGCGGGGTCGAGGCAGTGGCGCGGAGGAGGCCGGGGAGGGTGGCGTGGGCCTGACGGGGGGGGGGGAGCGTCCAAGAAGAAACGAAGCGGCCGGCAGGAAATCGCTGCCGCGCCTTCGGAACTCAAGGACGGGATGGCCGCTGTCAAATCGCGTAGGAGTGGGGAAACAGAGGCACCATCTCCGGGGCTATCTTCTGCGCTTGGAGGCCCCGCGGGCGGGAAGGCCGTGAAGAGACGCGTGGAGGAGGTGTCGCTGGAGAAGGAGGAGGAGGAGGAGGAGGAAGAAGTTGCGGACGAGGGACAGGATCGGTTGGCAAGTGCAAATCCTTTCCTTGAGAGACCAAGCTTCCCAGGACCCGATCCCACAGAGGGGGTAGGGAGGGAGGGAGGGAGGGAAGGAGGGAAGGAGAAAGGGCGGGGTAGCGGATGGTTCTCGTCGTCGTCCTTTCCTTCCCCCTCCTTGGTGCTGCGGGGGGTGCGACGGTCATCCTTCTCCCTGTCCATGACGGGGACAGGGCCTGAGGACGGGCTCACGCCAGCCCGGGCGCGAGCGGCCAAAGAAGCCATGCTCCTCCGCCAGCGGGCGGAGGACGAGGAGGAGCTTGCTGGGTTCTCGGACCTGGACGAGGAGGTGAGAGCCCAGAGGTCCCGGCCCGGCGTTTTCCTCCGTCCCGTGCTTTCCTGCGTTCCTTTCGGCTCCTCATTATACCGTCCCGTTGCCGGCGTGGCGTGGCCCTGGCATCAAGACATGCCTCCTCTCTCTCTCTCTCTACATGTATATATATATACATATGTTAACATTTCGTCTCCCCGCGAATTGACACCTCTTCGCACACTTACTCCTGCACTCCTCCCCCTCTCCCCAACGCCCCCCCCCCTTCCGTCCCTCCCCTCGTCCTCCTCCCCCCAGGACAAACGCATCATCCTCCATGCCCGGGCCCGAGACCGACGTTCGCGCCTTTTCCTCAGGGAATCCCTCGCCCCTTACTCCAAGGAAGGGAACGGGCGCTCCCTTCTAGGCTTGGGGAGCCTCCTCCTTTTCCTCCTCCTCGTCTTTCTGTGGACGTCGGGGCGGCGCTCAAGCGTGGGGGAGGGGATGGGAGGAAGGGAGGGAGGAAGGGAGGGAGGGAGGGAGGCCAGGAAGGTCAAGGAGTGGGTGCAGGGACTAGTGGAGAAGGAGTGGACGAAAAGAATGATGATGGACGAGGAAGGGAAGGAGGAGGGCAGGACCGGGGGAAGGTCGTTGGAGGTCATGGCGGAGGCGGCGAGGGAGGGCGTGATGGAGGTGGTGAGGGCCTGGCAGCTCGCGCACGAGGACTACCCGAGGAGCAAGGAGATGCTCGCGTGGGAGGCGGAGAGGGAGGAGGGGCGGAGGAGGAGGAAGGAGGAGGAAGGGCGGATCCGGGAGGAGGCCCGAGCCATGATGGACGAGCTCCAGCAGATGGAGGTGAGGGAGGGAGGGAGGGAGGGAGGGAGGGATTACGGCAGTGGTTTGGCAGCTGGCGCGGGGGACTCCTGAATCATAAATATTCCGTTTCTGACCTGCACCACAATGCCTCCCTCCCTCCTTCCCTCCTCCCTCCTTTCCTCCCTCCTTCCTTCCCTCCTTCCCTCTTCCCTCTTCCCTCCCTCCCTTTCCCAGGCGCAACACGGCGTCCTCCAAACTAAGCGACGGTCTCTGGAAAGAACGTTGGAAGACGCGCTCCCTCGCTGGCACCAAGTGCAACGACAGACGAGCAGCATGCTCTTCCCGGGAGGGTGGGAGGGAGGGAAGGAGGGAGGGAAGGAGGGAGGGAAGGAGGAAGGAAAGGAGGGAGGGAAAGGCGACAACCAGGAGGGAGTAGGTGAGGGTGCAGACGACGGTGGCCACGGCCCCGACGACAGTAGTGTGTGTGAAAATGCGACGGCCAAAAGGAGCGTGGAGGGAGGGACCTCGGCCGCTGCCTTACTCGATCGCCTGGAACGGCAGCAGGAGGCACAAGCCTCCCTGTTGGCGCGGGTGGCGGGGCTGGGGGAGGGAGGGAGGGAGGGAGGGAGGGAGGGGTGGACGCTGCGACTCGGGGAAGTCCGGGAGAAGGAAAAGTGGGCGGAGGGCGAGAAAACGGTCATGGAGGAGGTGGTGGTGGCGTTGACACGCCTGATGGCGGAGGCCGAGAAGGAGGGAGGGAGGGAGGGAGGGGAGGAAGGGGGGGAGGAGCGTGGGGGAGGGCGGAGCCGGGGTGTGCGGGGCAGACGGAGGCTTCGGGGTTAGGGAAGGGTTGGCGCGGGCGAAGGAAGAGGCGGCTCATATCTTGGAGGAGGCTCAGACGGTGATGGAAAGCCTGCGGCGCGTGGGCACGGCAATGGAGGGGTTCCGGGAGGAGAGAGGGCAGCACCGGCAGTCGGGAGAGACGGAGGTCTCTCGGGATGGGCCGCACGATCCGGAGCACCAGAACCACCACCACCGTCTGCGGGCGGGGGGAGGGGGGGGGGAGGGGAGAAGGTGCGAGGGGAGAGAGAAGCCGTGGGGAAGCATTCGATCCTCCGACATCCCCCTGTGGAAGGTCTTTCACCGGACTGGGGTCCCTCGGACCCTTCGCCCCTGCCTCTGGAGGCCAACGCCACGGCTAGCGTGCGGGGGCTGGCGGCGAGGACGGTGGAGGAGGCGAAGCGGGTGTTGGAGGAGGGGGAGGGGGAGGTGCAGCGGCTAGGGCAAGACGCAGAGGAGAGGAAAGAGGCCTTGGCAACGGCGCTTCAGGCGTGGGAGGAGCTGATCGCCAAACTGGTGGCGCTTCCCTCCTCTCTCCCCGCCCTGGCTCTGGAGGGGGAGGAAAGGGAGGGTGAGACCCCTTCCCTTTCCTCCGTCGAGCCATATGATGCTAGGGCACGGGCGCAGGCAATGTTGCGGGAGGTTGGGGAGCTGGTGGAGGACTTGCGGAATATGGGGGAGCGGACGCAGGCGGAAACGGAGGCTTTAGAAGGGGCGATGCGGACGGCTGGCGGAGCAGGAGGCTCAGAGGAGAAGGCAGGCGACGCGGCGGTGGAGGAGGGAAGGGGGGGGGGGGGATGAGGAGGGAGGAGGCGGAGGAAATGATTGGGAGGCTGTTGCGGGAGGAGGGGCTCTTAAAGGACCTGGAAAAGGCACCGCGCAAGGTCGGGAGGGAGGGCGAGGGGGAGGGTGGGGGCCAGGGCAGGCTCAGGAAGGCATTGGTGGCGGAGGTACAGAGGGCTGTGGCCGAGAGGCTGAGGCAAGAGAGGGAGGAGGAAAGAGAGAGAAGCCTGGGAGTGGACTATGCGGCCCGCTATAATCATGCGCAGGTGGTGCGGGGGTGGGCTTACACCACGCCACCGTTTTTGGCGCGAGAACCAACAAACGTGGAGGAGGAGGAGGAGGAGGAGGAGGAGGAGGAGGAGGAGGAGGAGGAAGAGGGGAAAAAGAGAAGGGAGGAGGGCACACGGTTGCTCTTGAATTTTCCCCCCGAGATGGCGATCAGCTCGTCCATGCTCTGGGGGCACTGCTACGCCCTCCCCGTCCTCCCTCGCTCCCATCCCCCCGCCCTCACCATTCGCCTGGCCTCGCCCTTGAAACGCGTGACCGCCTTGAGCCTCAGCCACTACCCTTACCTCGACCATCCGCTTCCTGAAGAGGGAGGGAGGCGGGGACAAGGGGGTGAGGAGAGGACGATCAAAGGTGTGGCCCCGCGGGAGGTGGTGTTGTGGGGATTGCCCAAAGTCAGAAGCAAGGTGAGGGGGGGAGCGAGGGGCTGGGAATGGTTAGGAAATTTCACCTTTACTGTGGCGGTGCCGTTTCAGACGACTCAAATTTTTCCGATTGAAGCAAGGAAAGTGGGAGAGGAAGAAGGGGAGGAAGGGGTGGGAGGGGAAAGGTCCTTTGAGGGGGTGCGATTAGAAGTGCTTTCGAACCAGGGTCATCCGGACTACACGTGTTTGTACCGCGTGGGAGTGTATGGGGAAGGAGTGGAGGGAGGGAGGGAGGAAGGGAGGGTGGCAGGGCGGTTGAGAAGGGTGTTGACGGAGTGGTTCGAGATGGGGAAGGACATGATAATGGACGTCAAGGAATGGGTTGATGGGGTCTTCGAGGAGGCGAGGGAGAGGGAACGATGGGCGGCAGAAGGGGAGGAGGACGGAGAGGGGGAGGAAGAGGAGGGGCCGGGCGGAAACGTTGCCGTTGAGCCCTTAAATGGGTCACTTTGAAGGAAGAAGGGGGAAGAATTCAATTTAATAATAGGATATAGTTTGCGTAATTAGAAAAATAAAGGCCGCCGTTCTCATTGTTTGTGCATCCGGTAGAGAAGCAGGAGGATTTACAGTCACGCGATGACGAACAATGTGAGAAGTGTGCTAGGAGAGTATTGGGAATACACATGATCACAATAAAGCACCACGCCTAGGTGAAAGAGGACACAGGAAGAGGGCCCGGAGGCCGCGCATGCATTTAGTCCGGACAGTCTCACATTGGTGGCCCCGATCGACAGCAAATTAACGACTCGATGCATACTGAGGCGAAAACCTGCAGACGGCGTTGCTTTTTGTTTTCTTTTTCCATTCTTTTCCACATGTCTGAGAGGGTGGAGCCATCATAGGAAAGGCAGGGGACAGGAGGGAAGGACTGAGGTCGCACGGAAATAGGGCGAATAGCGAGAATACCCAGAGTCATACCCCCCTTCCAGCCACCTCCTCCTCCCGTGTCTCCTCTCCCAGGTATTCATTCGCGTCCGCCCAAGCACCCTGCCCGTGGTCGGCCCCCCACCCACTTGCTAGAGAGAGTATATACACATAGCATGGCTCCCTGCTACCCCCTTTATAACACCCCATTCTTGAGAGGGACAACTGCCCCCCCCTCTGGCCGTTCAAAGAGCATCCTAGCCCGCTCAAGGGAAACTCAAAGACGCAGGAGAACGCGCGTCGTTTCATACGTCCAAGAGAAAAGGCCAACGAAAGGGAGCTCTAAGAGACTACCAATTGATGTCGGGGAAGCGCATGGCCCACGCCGCCACCAGGTAAGAATGATAGTCCGGGTGGGTGATAGCCAGGGCCTGGGAGTCCTCCAAGAAGCAGACCAGGACGGCTGCCACAGCAGCGGAAACCACGTTCATCATCACGTCCGTGACGAAAAACCCCACCTACAGGATGAAAAGGAGGGAGAAAGGGAGGGTGGGCCGGGGGTGGTGGCCAGGATTGCGCTCGTGGAAAGAGGATGGCATGTCAGGATGGTGGTGGTTGCAAGAATCAGACATGGGGAACAGGCGAGGTGGACTGACGGTACATGGTAGCGACGACGACAACTCGGATATAATGATGCACGCCAAAGACTTGGGAGAGGCAAGCAAGAGAGTCCAGGGGACGTACCACAAAACCCGCTCCTCCCAGCAAGGAAGGGGCGTTCTCCACGTCTTTCAGGTAGGAATGCTGCAGGATAAAGGCAAGGAGGACCCCCAACCCGCAGGTCACGAGCCCCACCATCAAGGCTCCTAAGAAGAGGACGCGGCCGACCAAGTTGTCGTTGAGGAGGGCCGTGAGTCCCCGCCGGACGAAGAGATTGTATACCTGGTGAGAGAGGGAGGGATGGAGGGAGGGAAGGAGGGAGGGAGGGAGGGAAGGGAATGGAGCAGGCGAGCGACACACGAGGAAGAACGGAGGTCCAGGCCTTCCGCCCTGCCTGGTTTCTATCATCTCCCCCCCCGCCCTCCCCCCTGCCCTCTTGGTACCTTGTGCCCGGCTTCCACGAAGGAGTGGCCATATATCCCGATGTAGGTGTAAGCCCACCGGTTCAGGTATTGGGCGAGCGAATCCAGGCAGGAGATGAGGCAGTCGAGAAGGCACTTGAGAGCATTGTCTCTCTCTTGCCGCGCGTTCTCGACCATAGCCTGAGGGGGGGACGGCGGGCGTGGGGAGGGGAGGGGGGGGGAGAGGATGATAAGACCTGCGTCGTGAACACACGAGATTCTACGCCTTTAAACGTGAATACCACGCTCTCTGTCTACGCACGCCTCGCCTGCTCCGAAACATCTGCGCGGTACCCATGCGCTCGTCCCAAGAGAGAGGTGCGGCAGGGAGGGGACAACGCACACAGGAGGGAGGGAGGGAGGGAGGGAGGGAGGGAGGAAGGGAGGAAGGGAGGAGGAAAAGAAGGGTAAGGGCTTACCTTCATCGCCTCAAGAACTGCCACAATCAGTGCTCCGAAGCAGATCGAGCCCAGGGAGGTGGTTGCGGCGCGCGTGAAAGAACCCTTTATGGGCCGGGAGGGAAAGGGGATGGGGTCAGAGACCAAGCAGGGGGATGAACGAGGAGAAAGGAAGGGAAGGAGGGACAGAGGGTGGGAAGAAGGATGGGGTCAGAGACCAACAGGGGGATGAACGAGGAGAAAGGAAGGGAAGGAGGGACAGAGGGTGGATGGGGTCAGAGACCAAGCAGGGGGATGAACGAGGAGAAAGGAAGGGAAGGAGGGACAGAGGGTGGGAAGAAGGATGGGGTCAGAGACCAAGCAGGGGGATGAACGAGGAGAAAGGAAGGGAAGGAGGGACAGAGGGAGGGACGGAGGGTCGGTACCGTGACGACGTTGGCCTGATCGGCCTTGGGAATGAACCACCAGGAGCCCACGACCCCGGCCACCGTGCAGTTGAGGACGCCGCCCACCACCTGAGAGGGAGGGCGGGAGGGAGGGCGGGAGGGAGGGAGGGAGGACAAGTTCGATGTTGCTGAGGCACCCGGAGAAGCTTTCCTCCTCTCCTGTTCCCTCCCCTCTCCCCTTGCCCTTAGGCCGCACCTGCAAGGTCCAGAAGAAGCTGACCAAGAGGAGGAAGTAGTAGACTCCCGCCACGCTCCCCTCCCCCCCGCCTTCCGCCCCGCCCTGCCCCGGGTCCTCGTCTGCCCTCTGGAAGTAGGCGATGACGCCGTACATGCCCACGCTCCAGACGACCGACCAGAGGAAGGCGAGGAGGAGGAGGGCATAGGCCGCGTACATGACCGGGAAGAAGTCGTTGACGGCACGGGTGGCGGCGCGGAGGTTGGCAGCCGCGAAGGGAATGAAGCGCTTGACCGCCCGCATGTAGCAGAAGGCGATGGCCTGGAGGGAGGGAGGGAGAGAGGGAAGGGGGGCCTTGATGTTGAGCTAGCTCGCTCGCAGGCTTTATTTTCCTCTACTTGGCACCGAAATGCATCCCCCTCTTCTCCTCCCTCCGTCCCTCTACCCCTTGCCTTACCGAGGAGAGGAGCCCGAAGATGACGAGCGCCACCTGACCACTAATGAGCCCAAGGATGGCCGAGAAGAGGGAGAGGACGACGGAAGCCCAGAGCGTAAACCTGAGGAAGGCAGGGAGGGAGGGAGGGAGAGAAGGAGAGCGGGGGGAGGGGGGGTGAGGACGCAATTTTTTCGCGGTGCATGCCATTACAAACCAGAGGGCAAGAAGGATGGAGGTTTACTGTCACCTACTTAGTCAATGATCCGCTTCCTCCCTCCCTCCCTCTCTCCCTCCCTCCCTTCCTCCCTCCTCCCCACCCTCTTTCTCGTACTTGATGATGTCCGCCGCCTTCTTGATCATGAAGGTCATCCAAGCCCCTGCGAGGACGCCTGCTACGCCCGCCAGCGCCGCACAAAGGATGATAAGGGGATGGCCTGGGGGGGAGCAGCATAAGAGATGTGGCGGAAAGGAGAGCGCGAGGCGAAAATGAATGTCTGTGGGAAGCTTCATTTCGTACTTCTTCTCTGTGCTTCGATCCTTTTATTCCTTTTCTTGTTCTCGCTCTCTTTACTAACTTCCTCACTCACCGTCATGCATTTTGGCTGGATCTTCGTCCTGGGTAGGTGGCGCATCTCTAAGTGCGCTTGCTCCGTAATCGGCAGCCAGCCAAATTATAACGCCTGAAAAATTGTCCGAGATAGTGAATATGATTAGTAGGAGTAGGGCGAGGAAAAAAGAGGGAGGATAGGGTGAGTGGCAGGAGGAGGAAGAAAGGGAGGGAGGAAGGGAGAAGTGACAGGAGATAAGAAAGGTGGGATTAAGCGGGCAATTAAGCCCCGTACTTTCTTTCCACAGTACGACTTCTTTTTAAAAGACACTCTCACCAAGATTCAGGATGAAAGCGACCAGAAAAAGGGGATCCCGACAGCCTTTTTTGTTTCCACTGGAGGGCCCTTCCTGCAAAGTAGCGCTGCTTGAGGGGGGAAAAGAGGAATACCCGCCCAATTCATCCGCAGTCTCCGACGAAAGCAGGCTTCGTTTGTCAACCATGGCTCTACGTCACGGTGCTCGCTTTAGCCCTGTGGAGAAAGAGGAAGGAAGCAGCAGAGGGAGCCGTGGGGGCGTTGAAAAGATGGAGTTTTCAAAATTCGTGTGAGACGATCAAGTGGAAGACGCAAAACTGCAGCGAAATGGAAACCTGCCTTATCCCTCTTTTTCTTCACAACCTTAGAGAAAAAAGAATGCCATGACCCCAGAGTGCGGTGCAAGAATGCATTGCAAAGTGATTTTATTGAAAGAGGAGGGGAGGGATTTCCCATCCGGGTGGTCAGAATGGTTGCTTTTTCTTTCTACATATAGCCAGCCAGGAGGTTACATATAGCAGGCACGTATTCAGGGTCATTTTAGCTGGTCTTAGGCAGGAATGGCACTACCAGACGTCAGTCCCCCTATGTTTACCAGCTATTTGATAGGACTTGATGAGGAATCAGAGATCTGCTGGTGAATACATGGGATAAAGAAATGAATAACGTGCGGCGAGCTAACGGATAAAGGCAATGCGTTCCAGCAGATGCGTAACTCAAAAGAAGACCTTCCGACGCAATAGATGGCCTTTGCATTCAGTACTTACTATTTACTTTTCATGCAAGAAAGCAATAGTGGCTAAATTTTGCCACGAGAAGTGGAGCATTGTTTTGACAAGTCACAAATTAATTGTTCTCATTCGCTGCGGGCCCTAATCATGATGCGGAAGGCAGCGAATAGTGCCGCAATAAGGAACAAGCATGTCCAGGCACACAAGTGTGTTTCGTCTCTACGTCCACGGCCCCTTCCTCTGCTGCGACCTCCGCCGATACCTCCGAGGGGACGCGCCACCCGCTGCTGAGGACCTCCGCGAGGGGAGGAATAAAATCTGTACATGCGGGGACCGGCGTGCGGAGATTGACAGAGTAAGGCATGAATACGCTGAGCATACGCATTTTTCCTGGCCCACCACTGCGAGACTCACCCATTTTTCGTGAAATTTGACCGGGTGGTAGCTCCATTTTGGTGGTAGCAGGAGAGTAGTAGCCAACGCCGTCCCCACTCACACCCCTCCCTTCTTCCAGCGTCATATCTGTACCTGACTCCTCTGCCCTTTCGGCAGTCGCTCCCTCGTCTTTCTCAAACCTCCCTCGACAGAGCGAGCAGGACCGCCGCCAGAGCATGGGCGAAATAGCCATCCCCTCCACTGCCCGACCCACTACCCCTCCTTCCCTCCCTTCCGGCTGGTAGGCTTCCCTTGCCAGCGCGAGCTCGCGGGCTCCGGGTATAAGTAGGGTGGTGCGATTTTCCCCTGCCACATTGTGCAGTCGACAAGTCAGGATGAAAGGGAAGGAGGGAAGGGGGGGATATCGGGAAGCAGAGAAAAGAAGCCGAAGGGAGGCAATCGATTCACCCACCCAGGTCGACTACGGAAAGGAAGGCAAAGTCCAGACATTTGTCTTCTTTGAGGAGACGGAGTTCGATGATAAGGGGCAAGGCCCTGGCAAGCACGGCCGCAGGATCGTTCACTTCCAGCGTCGCGAAGCCGAGTCGCTGGCCCCCGAAGGTGAAGTTCTTCTGGTCGGCACGCACCTGGAGGGGGGGGGGAGAGAGGGAGGGAGGGGGGGAGGCGAGGGAGGGGGGGAGGGAGGCGAGGGAGGGGGGAGGGAGGGGGGAGGGAGGGAGGTGGTTGAAGGAAGGGATAGAAGAAACGAGAGGGACGTTGAGAGAGTAAAATGAGAGGGAGAGGGAGGGAGGGAGGGAGGGAGGGAGGGAGGGGGAAAGGTGGGACGGAGGCACCATTTCAAAAGGCGATAGGTTGGTGAGGAAGGCGGACTTGGCTCGAAACATGTCTGTAGCAAGCGTATTGACATGCGTCTCTTTCGCGTAGAAGATGAGGAGGGAGGCAAGCATGCGGTCTGCTACAGTAGTGGTGGGGGAGGTCAGGTTGACTGTGTCTGAAGAACGAAAGGGAGGGAGGGAGGGAGGAAGAGAGAGAGGGAGGGAGGGAGGGAGAGAGGGGGCAAGGGAAGATGGGGATGAGGCATTGACACTGCGACGTCAAAAGAAAGAACGCAAAGCACCTTTCGGAACCGCATGAGGAGAGGGCGATAATAACAGGGAGGAGGGGAAGGGCGGGCAGGAAAATAAAGGGGGAGAGAGAGACCTGACAAAATTCCGCAGAGGAGGAGGCGCGCGACGCAGAGAGGGAAGGGCCTCGCCATCCTGATATAGGTATGAGCGACGATGGTGCACGCTGAGCCCCAGGGTCGAACATCCAGGAATATGGGTCCGAGAGTGGAGATTGTGTCGGCGAGAGCGTGGTGGTCGATGATGCCTGGGAGGGAGGGAAGGAGGGAGAGAGGGATGGAGGGAGGAAAAGGGTTGAGGGGGGCAGGGGAAGCAGACAGGATTTAAAAAAAAAAAGACAAGGTCTGAGCCGTACGATGAAAAAATGAAAATTCCATCATTTCTCAAGTGATTGAGCCGACGTTGCCTCCCTCTCCCTCTCCCTCCCCCTCCACCAATGTCATACATCGCTATCTCAAGTGCTAGAGCCGATGTTACCTCTCTCCCCCTCCCCCTCCCCCTCATCCACCCTTTTTTTCCCCTCGCGCTCCCTCCCGTCGCGACTCTCTCAATCCTGACCTCGAATCCTTCTCCTCATTGCAATTGCCCGCTTGTTCGTCTCCTCCTCCGCCGTCGAGGGAGGTGGAAAGGCCACCGCCCCGACCTCCGCGACCATTTGTTCAGGGGCGTTGCAATCGACCAGGCAGATTCCTCGGTCGCTAAAGGGGTCCGTCGCGCCTGGGATGCGTGGAAAAAAGGGAGGCACCCCTTCTTCGTCCCCACCGAGAATGGCCCCGGGCATCTGCCTTCCTTCCTCGCGTAACCAGGATTGATAACCTGCGTATTCCAATGCAAATGTGATTTCACCGTTCAGTGACTCCTCGGCGCGCGCAGCCGTGCCGTTGAACAAATATGCAGCGCCAATGGCACTCGCCACGCTGTCCATGTCTAGAAAGGGTAAAGTGTAGGGAAGGCTTGAGGAAAAGAGTCGGGGGCCCGGGGAAAGAAGACAGGACAATGGGGAGGAAGCAGACAGGATAATGGCCCCCAGCAGTGACAAGTGTCGCGTACCTGTATTTGTGTGCCCGACGAAAATGCAGCCCTCAAGTCCATTGACCACTGCAGTGGAACGTTCGATTTCAGCAGTGGGATGGTCATCCTACCGGGCAATTAGGTTCGGATTGATTATAAAAAGGGTACGAAGAAGGAAAAGTGAGCGCATGAAAAAGCACTGTGCGGTGGACAGCAGGGCTCACCAGCGAAGATACGCTCGCACGCTCATCTAGTTTCCCAGCTAGAGAGCTAGCCCAGCTCCAGTATTTTTCCTAGGAGATAAGCCCATGTAGGAGAGAATTGAAGAAATTAATTTCGAGAAGAAAAAGGCGCAAATGGCACACGCGTACCTGTGCTTCCGCCAACTCGCTCGGATCATGAATTTCTCCCCATTCCGGTTTGGTTAAATTACGGCCTGGATAAACCAAGGACATGTGCAGTCTGATGAGGCGATTTCCTTGTCACACAGTGCCGGAAAAAAGCGTAAATATTTACCTGGAAGCGAGCCACGTTTTTGGAAAGGGTGAGGGTTTGATGGGGGTTCCATGGGCGTAGAAGCCGGTAAAATGCCTGACATAGCTTGAGACCCCTGTGCTATGCGTTCGAAATGTACTTTATCAGACTTCGTGCGGTACAGTGCTTCTGCAGGTTTCTTTACCGAGATCTGATATGCTCCCAGCAGCACACATTGGACAGATCTTTGTGAGACTATTAGCATCTCCGAATAAAATTAAAAATGATGTATCTTTGTGTCAAACTCTGGTCTCTTAGAGCATCTGGACGTGACTGACTGCTTGTATGCTTTGATATCATTAGATTATGATGAGTGATTTTCAGGTTTCATCTTCCCAGGTATGGGTTGGGCTCAAACCCCGATAAGCCGGGTTTAAGCCCCCGCATAGTCGAAGCCTTAGATGAAGAAGTCATTCCCCGCAAAACGTGATGTGTATCTCACCACGCTCATCCGCTAGATAAGTCCCTTACACAAATATTTTTTTGGGATAAAGGTTTGTCCTTGGCTTCGACGGGGGCTCAAGCTGCCAACGGCCGTTACGGATAAAAGGAGTTGGGGAGGTTACTTTACGTGTACATCTTTCCAAGGGTGGAAGGAGTCATACAGACCACTGTTTTTCATTTGGTTGTTCATTTTATTAAGTTGTCCCTTCTCTTTTTTATATTGACATCTTACACGCCCCTTTTACTTTTTTTGAGTCGTTTCCTCTCCCTCAAGATGGAACTTATCATTTAACTGCTTTCTCGCATATACGTAAAGTTCTCAATCTCAAAGAATTTATGTACGACAATCATATTTTCCGCTTCCTCCAACTCCCTTCGTTCGTAATCCTACAGCGGGGTCGTTTGTTTTCGGTGTTGCCTTTCTTACAACGTATAAGCACTTTATTCTTTTAAATCTCCTACACCATGAGATGTGATCTCCTCCAGGGCTTGAGATATAATCGTTTCGGTGTAAGGAAGAAAATTATTTTTCGAAGCAATTGTCAAATTTCAAACCAGAACACTACAAAAGGCAGCAATAGAAAAACATTTTGCGGTGCAGGACTGGATTCTTTTTCGTTACGGTCACTATTTCGGCGCCTCGGAAGCAGGAAAATTGTAACCCAGTGGTCAATTTCAAGAAATTCTACTCAATGCTTTCAGTGACCTCCCTCGTGCCTTCACGCCTTCATCCTCAATTGGACCGAGGGAATACGGGACTTGTGCTCCCTAGGCGCCTCCTGATAAAAGCAAGTGCGACATACTCAATCGTATTGTGGATGTTTGCAACCCTCCTCTTCCTCGCCTACGCTGCCATCCTGCTTCTTACCTTTCGAGGGTCCGCTCCTCGCTCATTTTCCCAGCACACAATGCCCTCGCTCCCTTCAAATTATTCGTACACCCTGCTTCCTGGCAGCAGATCACCACCTACCCCATGAGCCACCAAGATATCATACCTTCTCCTCCTCGTCTCACGCTGCTCGATTCCCACCTCTTTGTTTTCGTCCCTATTTCCGTTGCACCGCCCCGTTCATGCTTTCTGCATACTTCTCCTTGGCCTCCCGCTCTAGCTCCGCATTGACCTGTTCAGAGAGAAAGCGTCCCAGACGGACAGGGGGAATGGGGTGCAGGTACCGAAAAACAGAAGCGTTTGAGCCGCGGGAATGACGTTTCTGACCACCATCAACGCTCGATCCTCCTATACTCGATTCCCTCCGACTCTGCCCTATATCGGTACCTTGCCGGTCACAGGGTCCGTTCCCAACGGCCGTCGGAAGAGCAGGATGTGAGGCTCTGGCCTGGGGACACGGGGGTAGGGAGGGGTTAAAAATCCCCACAGGGTGGAAAATACGCCAGAATGAAGAGGGCTCGTGCCCTTGACGGAGGGGGACGGGATAGGCCCCTGACCGCGGCAGGAGCCTGGAGGGGCGGGAAACAAAGCCAGCCAGGGACAAATCAGGCTTACCTGTGGATGGCGTAGTGTTGCCAACCTCGGGACTGCTGGACGCCAATGCCTCGCCACTCCGACTCGGTCAGCAAGCGCTGCTTGGGCAGAGAGCGGGCAAGCTCCTGGAGAGGATGGGAGAGGAAGGAGAGGGGGGTGTTGTCAACCAAGGCGTAAGGGAGGGGGGCCGACCCGCCGACGTCCCACAACCCACAGCCAGGACCGTTTCTCCTTGTCACTCTGACGCCAGATCCATGCCTGGCTACCGCTTCCTAGAAAAGGGCTTTGGATGCACGCTAATTCGTCTCGGGTACGGACTTGGGGTCACGAGGCGGCAAGCCCTCGGCATCAAGCTCGACCCTATGGGCGGCAGGGCGAGCACGCGGGAGGGCAGCTAGACAGACAGGCATTGGTTGGGGCTTATAAACGAACCTTGGGAAGGATGACGTGCCTATATTCGTGATTATCGTCCATGTATTTCTCTGAATACTCGATACGGCTGGCCATGACTGCGAAAGGTTGGCTATGGCACACTTCTTCGCCTTAGTGTGGCTGCTGCTGGAAATGAAAAATGGGTGATTACATAGATTAAAATAGTAGGGAGACCAACGATTGGCAAAATCATGCCTTATACGATGGCTTCGTGAGATCCATCCAGTGCTTGTCGCGGAGGTCAACCAGTCTCTTTACCTTGCCCGTCACTGTAGGGTCGGCGGTATTCTTAATCTGGATGCCCGACACCTTCTCTCCCGCCGTCTTCAACAATCCTGGACGTATGAAAAATATCACAGGGATAGAGAGGGATGAGATCCTTGAGTCATTCCATTATCAATTTAGGGCGCCCCAGGTTCGATGCTCGTGAGAATTCGCGTCCAAAAACCTTTCTACGATATCAGTCGAGTTGAGAGCCCTTCGGACTCGCATCTCCTTCTTATCTGGAAGCCCGGTGCATCGCACTTTCGTTTTGCGTATAAAAGGATTGGCTGCTGCTCTGCTTCGGCACGAAAGGGTTGCGACATGGTTGAAAGGTGGGGTTGATGACCGTCTGCGATTTAATTATGCCTGTCTTTAATGCAGGCAAGCTGCCAAAATCTCAAGCCACCCTTGCTCACATGTACCAGTATCACTCATTCTCTCATTCATCTGTACATTTATTGACAAGAGAGTGATATTACATGCCATAAATACTGGCAGAATACAGCAACATCTCGCCCTCGTCACGAGCGGTGCGTCCACTTTGTTCACCCCCACCAACTTACAAGCTCATGTCACGTACACAAACCAACAACGTGCGAGAGCCCAGGTAATTCGCCACATAGACGCGAGAAGCCCGCAACACAGAGATGGCGTGGCAATAGAAGATGCCAGGTGATGGACTAGTGTTTCTAGGTTCGAGAAAGACAATTCAGTGCTCGACGGCAGCAGCGCGCGGGAGATGGCGCATACGGGTGGGAACCCGCAAAATTACACTTTGCTTTAACAAAGGCATGACTGCGCGCGGTTGAAACCTAATGTACGCTACCAAAGTATTAATGATTTAAAATTTATTTTTGGGCGTAATTCATCTTTGCTTGCTGGCAATGGAGCATCAAGATAATTTGGCTAAAAAGATGCAAACGAGAAATGTTGACCGTAGGATAAAAGTCTTTCGAGAGAACTCTGCACAATTTGTCTGCTTTACCAAGGTTGAAATAAACCGATATACTAGGAATTTGTAATGGTGAAGGCCGTGCAATCATCAATGAATCGTACCTACAAATTGTTTGTCGTTGTTGTTTGCTTTTCTCCTAGCTCACGGTCGCCTCAGCACAGTCCCAATGCCCAAGTCGCGTAATTCGTGCTGCTTTGAAATCTATTTTTTCGTAAATATCCGCTATTTTCATATCACTTTGTCCCAGGGTCTGCACTTTATCCTATAATTTTTCTGGATTTCCCTTGTCCCGTATCCCATGTTCGAATTTCCCGATAGTCTGGACGTTGGCTTTTGCGTGCCGCTTCTTTGCCTTTCCTTTTACATGGTAAAAGCCACTTTCAAGTCAATAGGATGGGCTGTCGAGAGCTGAGGAATCTGCGTGTATTTGCCTGAGGCAGGAGGAAAGGGTGAGAAAAAGAAATGAATCAAGCCCTGTACACATGACGCTGAGGCATGTATGAGAGATTACTTCAAAGGGTTCAGACACTGTTTCTCAACAGACAGGAAGGCCAGCACTGAGGAAATCGTAAAGTGAAGGAGGACACACGCTTCCGCAGCTCCATCGCGCACTGACCTTCCAGAACCTTCCGCATGCTTTGGAGGAGGTCTGTATAGGTTTGCTTTGAATTTTCGCGGAGGCAGGTGAGGAGGGCGTACGAGGCGGCGCCGGTCGGTTGGCCTGAATCGTGAAGAAAAGAAAGGAAGGGAGGGAGGGAGGGAGGGAAGGAGGGAGGGAGGGTCCATGGCAAACACGCCGTGAGTACGGGTGGCGTCCGTCGAGCTTCGCATGCCCGGGCCCCGCCCTGTCATTCCCTTCCTTCCAGTCTTCCTCCCACCTCCTCTCCTTCCCCCTCCCCAGCTTTCCTCCCTCCCTTGCCCACCCCGGTCAATCTTGGCACCTAGTCTCCCTCCCCCCTCCCCCCCTTCGGCCTCCTCCCCTTCCTACTCCCCTTCGTCCCTCCCTCCCTTCCCCCTCACCATCAATCTTGGCATCGGCACTCGTCTGGTCGTCCCGGCACCCGGAAAACTGGATGACGTCGGCATCCGTGTTCGTTCGCTCTTTTTCGGCCTTTTTCCTGGCCTCTTCGTTCCCCCCTGGCGTCAACATGTGCTTGACGGCCTCCATGCCGTGGCTGAGAAACGAACGACGGGCGGACGGAGGAAGGAGCAACGGGAAGCAGGGAGTAACATAACAATAAAAATGAGAATTCTTGCCGAAAACGTCCATGTATCGAGGGGACCATGCCAACTTCTTTCTCGCGCCCGCCCCCCCCCCCTCGCCTTCGACCTCCCCCTCGCCCTCCGCCCCCCCACCGATATTCACTCACCCCATCGCGCGCTGCTTGTCACCCTTGAAGTAGGCCACGCCGGCATTGAAGACTGCAGCGGTGCCGGGCGGTGACTGATGACGTGAACACCTTTTACTTCGACTCCCTTTCCCCCCCCCCCCTCCCCCTCCCCTCCCTCCCTCCCTCCCTCCCTCCCTCCCTCCCTACCCGCCTCCATGGCCGCTTTCCTGTTGTCAATGATGACCACGTCCAAGCTCCCGTCCACTTTGTACGACCAGGGAAGCTATATGGGCCGAAGGGCAACAAGGGGGAAAACGAGAGAATAGAGGAACGATGGGTGAGGGAGCGCAACGAGCTGAACGTGCGAGGGCGGGGGGGAGAGCGGGAGGGAGGGAGGGAGGGAGGACAGGAAGTGAAGACGTACGTCCATGGCACTGCCGCTGTGGCAGGAGTCGAACACGGATGTCAGACGCACACCAGCCGGGAGGGGGGCGACCAGGATAGCCTGTGGGTATTGTGTTATTATGATATATATATTTATATATATATGTGTGTGTGTGTGTGTTTGTGTTTAGAGGATGAGGCGTGGAGGCTGACGGGGACGAAGGAGGGGATGGAGGGGGGGAGGATGACTCATGTCTTAAAGGGGGAAAAGAGGCCGGGCGGGCGTTTTGCGCAACCCGGTCGGTCCTGACGTCCCCATCTCCAGGTCCTCCTTTTCATTCAATTCCTCCCTCCCTCCCTCCCTCCCTCCCCCCCTCACTCCCTCCCTGCCGGCCCCCTTCCCTCCCTCGTACATGGATTTCATCGTCCAGGATCTGCCCGGCGGACTCAAAGTCCACAGGCAGGATGGTCTCGTCGAAATTATCCACCTCATCTCCGTCTTTACAGCGTAGGGGAGGGTGCAGGAGAGGAGGGAGGGAGGGAGGGGTTGGTTCAAGCGTGAGGAAGAAAGCGACGGAGGAAGGGTGGTGAATTTCAGCGGGAGAATTCGCGCGCGTCCATAAATGGACCAAGCAACAATGAAAGGTAAGAAAGAGGACATTTTCTTCACAAGAAAATGTAGCCGGCATGGGAAAGACCAGCGACAAGGGAAAAGGAGGGAAAGCACCATGGGGAGCCGGGTACCGAGGTCTCGCGCTGTTCCGCCGTGGCCCGAGAAGTGAAAGAAGAGGGAGTCGCCTGCTGTCGCCCCCTCCACCAGCCACCGAAGGGCATCCAGGATGTTGGTCTGAGGAATGCGGACAAAGGTCATATCCCGTCGATGGGCAAAAGGAAGGGTAAGGATGCTGGGGGCACGTCCACGCTCGACCTCCCCTCTTCCTTCCCCCTCCCACCATCCATCCCCATGTCCCACCCGAGTCGGCGGCTCGTTCCCAGACGCAGGTTCATCGGTGAGGACCTTGATGTTCTCGAGACTGAAGCCGTATTGCTCCATGATAAACGCCTGCAGATAGTGGACAGGAATGCGGGGGGGGAGGGAAGCATGGGAGAAAGGAAGCGCGTCTTGGTCCCCTGCTTCAGACAACAGACAGCGAGGAGTCCACCGATACCAAATTCCTCCTACCTGCACGTTCTTCACGTCGTTGATGCAGCCGTGAAGCTCGGCTTTGGTCTTGAAGTAGTTGATTCCTGGAATGATGCGATACTCCGTGAGCGGGGACATGTTCGCCGGGATCCCCCCCCTGCGTCCACCCCTGCACAAACACGTGCCTCCAACTCATGGCGCCCACCCTTTCCTTTCCCCCAACATACATCCTCCGGGTGACGTCACGACTTACGCACCGACAAAAACGGCCTTTTTCCTGCCGGAACAATCGCTGGAGAAGGGCACTGGGGCAGGGGCTTCTTCCTGGGTGCATTCGGGAATCATGGTAGGGTGAGGGATCGATGGCAAGCAAGAAGATATGTCGTGACACGCAGGCTCCAACAAACAAGCGTCGCTGCAGAAAAGATTGCGTGTGGGCCCCGAAGAGACAAAACTTACCTCAGAGAGAGCCCCTGGCATCTTGACATTGCCGCCCGTGACTTTCCCAAGCACATCGCCAATGACTTTGTTAGCCTAGGGGACAAGAGATTGATTTTGTCAGTTTTAAGGTCTTGTAGGCTTGCAAACAACCCAGGGATCAAGCCTCCAACCTGGTCTTTTTGATTCGTTCATATTTTTTTTGCATATAAGTGATAAAAACGCTCACCTGCTTCTCCAATTGTTTCCCAAAAGCAGCCTTAAGCGCGTCCATATTATTTCTACGTAAATTTAATGATTATTGGTTCGAATAACATTGATACGTGCACACTCCGACGGTGTCAAATCAGCAGACGAACGGGCTCGCCAAACCACGAACACGTCCTTCCAAAACAGATATGAAGATTCACAGATATGTGACCATTCACTCGTTTGTTCGCTGCTTACAGTATCGTCTGCGTTCTCGAGGCATTCCATTTTTTAACTGTGAGTGTGCGGTTGTATCTCGACCTGGGGGCTAGAACACGACAAAACCAAACCCGGAAGAACCCTGCCGGTCTGGGACCGTTCGATCTTGGAAACGTTTGGTGGCTTGGGAGGCCTGCGGAGTCTTACATACATCGCAGCACACTCTTTCATCCCGCAACATCACAGGCATTCCAAAATTTTCGTCTCCCCTCCTGCGCGACAGGGCTTATTGAGGTCCCAAAGGCCACAAGGTCCTGTCAGGTCCTGCGAATCCTGCAGCGGGCGAGGGTCCTGCTAGCGTCAGCTGTCGCAAGGATATGATGCAATGCGACCCCTCGCTCGCCCTGAAGATCTGTGTGGCCTTGCCCGGGCTGGCACTCCCACACTGGCACCCGACGTGCGCCTGTGTATGCATAAATGTGCCCTGAAGTAATATGGAATGGTTGTTGGGCAATTGTGGACGGTATCGCACTTTTTACCTGTCAAAATGTCACCTTCCGAGGGATGTGGGGGAGGGCGATGTGGATACGTACTCGTGTCCAAACCCATTTCTTGAAGTAAGCCGCAAGTATTGAAGCAGCCGCAAAAAGCGGCCCCCTTTATGTTTAAAAACAAGATAGCATGATTTGCTTGATACTGAGTGTGTTAAATTAACTACTTTGTCGAGGGATGGCTTAGGACACGGAGATCTGCCTCTCGCTTCGATCGGCCTGTCGGACCAGGCTCCTGATGCAGAGGCGTCTATTGCAGCCTCATTCTCATCCTTCTCTTTCCTCCTTTCCCTTGGTTTCCTTCTTCCTCGGTCGTCTTATCCCAGGTAGTTTGTCATGGCCTCACCCATGCCGGCTCCATCTCCCACCGGAAGTGCAGCCGACAGCAATGCAAGTGCCGCAGCAGCAGGGACTGGGAATACCGGAGAGGGGCAGGAGGGCGGGAGTATTGGCATGGAGACAGCGCAGACATGTGGAAGTGAGGAGGGTTTCTCCTCGCTCATGGATGACGAGATGATGATCAACGACCTGGAGAGCTTTGATGGATTTGGACACCAGGTGCGGACGAAGGAAGGAGAGGGAGAGGCGAGCCCAGAGGGAAAGGGAAAGCGTGGATTGAACAAGCATGGCTGATGATTAAGATGGAAGGATGTTAACTAAGGAGAGGGAGGCAAGCATATAAATCACACCATTCGGTCTCTCCGTCTCTGTCCTCCTCCCTCCAGCCCGCCGACGATGTCTTGAGCTGGCTTCTGGTCAACGCCGACAATATCAATGCGGGGGCCATGGACTTCCTCGGTGAGACGGCGATGGGAAGGATGTCGCAAGGGGAAAAAAGAGACGGGAGGCGGCCTCTAGCGCACGACGTGGCCAGGTGGGGCCCACGAGCACATCCTAACCCGTCCCTCCTCCCTCCCTCCCTCCCTCCCTCCCTCCCTCCCTCCCTCCCCCTCCCTCTCTCCCTCCCTCCGCAGGCGGCGGTGACGTGGGCCTGCCTTTGTCCGGCTACACCGACATGGTCTCCCCCCCCACGTCCTTACCCGTCGCCCGCTTGCCCTCAACCCCTCAGGCACCCGCGTCCCTCCAAACTCATCAAGGCCTAGGCGAGGAGGTGCACCCGACGCCCGCACCCCCGACGTCTTACCCCCCGCCCCCGGAGCTGCCACACGCCCTCGAGCCCGAGGCTCCCTCCGCCTCCCCCATGGCTGCCAGGTAGGTCGCTGGATTCTGCTTCCGGTGGGGGAGCTCAGGGCGTGCTTGAAGCCGTCTGGTTCTGCCCTCTCACTGCGGACCCTTTCTTACCCTATCTGTCGACTCCATGATCATTCTCCTTTTCCTTCGTCCCTTGAGAGTTGGATTCATCACCCTCCTCATTCATACCAACCGCCCCGCCCCCCCCTTTCCCTCCCTCCCTCCCTCCCTCCCCCCCTCCCTCCCTCCCTCCCTCAGCACGCGCAAGGCCCCCCGGGTGCCCTCCTCGTCTTCCATGACCTCACGCCTCCTGGGCTCGGGCCTCCAATCCCTCGGACAAGGCCAACGGCCACAGAATTTCTCCCCGCAAGCGCAGCCACAGGTGAGCAACCTCTGCCAAATAAAGGTCGGCAAGAGAGAGGAGGCAGGGTCATCGGTTTTAAGCCCCCCCCGGGGCCTTTTCTCCCTTTTCTCCTACCCCCTCTTTCCTTCCCTTCCTGCCGTTGCCCACTCCTACCGACCCTCCCTCTCTCCCCCCCTCCCTCCCTTCCTCCAGCCCTATGTCGCCGCCTCCGCGCCTCTCCCTAAGCCTGCGTCTTCCCTCCCACCCCATCCCCTGCCATCCCACCTACACACCTCGCAGCCACAACCGCCCATGCAGCCGCGAACACAGCGTCCACTCTACACGCTGCAACAACCAAATTTGGCCTTTACAGGCACTACTGCGACGTTGACCCAGACAGGCAGTCGAGGCGGAGGGCGGGGGGCAGGGCGGGGGGGACGGCGCGGGGGCGGGAGTGGGGGAGGGAGGGGCCAGGGAGGGGAGGAACCGGCCCGGTTGGTCCCCGGGCGGGGCCTCGTTATGGTACCCGGATCTCATTTGATTGCCACCGATCCCGCGGCTTCCCTTGGTGTGTCTGCCTTGCCTAAGGTGACTGCAATGTCCCCGGGCGGGGCGGGGAAAGGGGCGTCGCGATGGGTAAGGAGGGACGGGGGGAGGGAGGAAGGGAGGGAGGGAGGGAGGGAGGGATGGAGGGAGGGATGGAGGGAGGGAGAGAGGAAGAGCTGGCGAAGTATTCACCCGCTGTCGTCTTCATAGCAGGGGCAACGTCGTTCTCCCACCACCCGCCCGACTACGAACCTGCCATCATCCCGCCCTCGCAGCCACAAGCTCAGTACTATGCCCCACAACAATATGTGCAACAACCACAACAACAACCACAACATCAACAACAACAACAACAGCAAGCACCGCCACAGGTATGGGCGCCCGCGGCGTTTCCCCCTGGCACTGACCCGATCCCGCCACCCCCGACACCTCTTCAGCCGGTCCGCCCCCCTTTCCCTCCCTCCCTCCCTCCCTCCCTTCCTCCCTCCCTCCCTCCCTTCCTCCCCCCTCCCTCCCTTTCTTCCTCCCTCCCTCCCTCCACTCCCTCCCTCCCTCCCTCCCTTCCTCCCCCCCTCCCTCCCTTTCTTTCTCTCTCCCTCCCTCCCCCAGGAACGAGGCCCTTCTCGCCTCCTCGATCCCTGGCTTTGCCCGGGACACCTTTGGCATGGAGCTGACAGCCGCCACCACCACAACTTCTCCCTCTGCCCCGCCCTCCCTCCCGCCCTCCTCGCCGGAAATGGGAATGGAGGGGTCAGAGAGGGCAGGAAGGGAAGGAGGAGAGGCGGGAGGGGAAGGTCACCGTGCGCTCTCCTCGTGTGTGGCGACGGAGACGACGTGTGGTGGTGGGGGAGGGATGGAATGAGAGAAAAGCACGACAGCGTGGTGGAGGCCATGCTGGCAATTGGGTGGAGAGGGAAGCAGGTGGTTGACGATGGGGGTGGTTCAGGCCATCCCAGCGAGATTAGAAGGAGAGCAGCAGGGAATCTGTCCCCTAGTGAAATCCACATGCGTGGATAAAGAGTGGAATATATAGAGAGAGGGACAGAGCATGGATCATACTGAAGGGGAGGGGAAGGATGTGAATATTTGAAGGCGCGTAGCGGGACTTATGGGATGTATTTGTGCCTTAGAGCGTGAGGTGAGGAATGCTGTCGACGGTAAAGAAGAAATAGGAATGGGGATGGTCGAGGTGGGGGGGGGGGAGGGGCTGGTTTTGCTCATGGGTGCACATTCGAGAAGGGGTGGACGGAATGCATGGAAAGGAAAGCAGGAAGGGGCAATAAGACAAGCAGAGAGAAGGCAGGAAGAGGGTCATCTCATGAGGTAGGGAGACGACGAGGTACCCGTAGGTCGAGCTAAGGTGAGATAATTTGCAAACTACGAGAGGTAAGGACCAGATGCTTTCTACTCTAAGGAACTCTAGGACCTTTGCAATGGTGGTGTAGCGTGAGGCGTGACTCCTGTCACCATGTGAAGACACGGCCAAGGTTGGAAAACTCTCTCCCTGAGTTGACTCCCGCATTCAGTAAGAACAAGAGAGAAACCAAAAACGCGGTATCCATGCTCCATAATATGTGTTGTGCATGACCGCATCTGAACTTTATGCTTTTCGCAAATTTTAGTTCAGTGGCGACCCCCTCATCAAATTTCTTTTCGTGATCTTTGTGGGAAGAAAGGTCTGATAACAAGAAAGTACCACCCAATCGCGAGCGAGAAATTCCAACATATCATGCTTTTTATGATATTTATTGAATTTCCATCGACTTCATGTCATAAATGATATATATATATATATATATATATATACATATACACATACATACGCCACGTCAAGCTGTCAACACAACCTCCCTTGTCGTACCCCCCCGGGCTTCCACATTCATCGGACCGCGCTGTACGTTCCCATAGACAAATAAGGACGGTACACGACGTGTACCTTGCTGACTTCCACGCAATGATATATCACTCAATGAATGGCGTTTATCAATGTGATTGTATGCCGCTCATGTTTTTAACTCAACCTGGCACAAGGTACAGCCACATCGCAACGGCTTCCACGATGCCCTCCTTCCCCAATGTGACGAAGATCGACCTTGACAAACACGGAGTATCCTACTCGAGTACGCAAAAAATGCCGGTGGCCATATTCTACCATCCAGATAATCCTGATATCCTCACGGCCCGTACCGTGGGCATGCCTCCTCTGGGCGCTAAAATTGCTTTCTTCGTTGATCGGGCTAACGGTGTGCGTCTCACAGATGCCATGCAATACTTCCTTATGAGTAAAGAGAAAGAATCCAGACGAAATCCGTCCTACATAGACGCTGTAATTTATCCTCCTCCCTTTGCCTCTCCAAACGCTCGGACGTCTGGCGTGGGAACAACTGAGACAGCCACGTCATCTTCCGCCTGTGCATCGCACTCATTTCGCACCAAGACTCCCGATCCCGCGCCACTCGTCACTCCAGTCGCTCCATCATATCAAAATATTTCCATTTCTACGGTCGCAACTGTATCCGACAGCACTCGCGGTAGTCGCAGTAATGCACCGTGTGCAACTTGCCTGACCACACAGCCCTCCCCCAGCGCCTCAGACAGGACACACGCGAACCACCCCGCTGGCGAATCTGCCGCTGTCGCCCTCTTTAACCCGCATCCTGCGTCTGAAGATGGCTATGCTTTCTCGTACCCTACCCTTTCCTCGGCCCCCTTGGCCTCCCTCCCCCTTCCAAGCCCCTGCTGTCCTAAAGACCCCCCGCACCCATCGGACACTCGACCTCTAAGGAGAAGTCAGAGAGCGCAGTCACAAGCTCAAACCTGTGTTTCCCTACCCCTTCCTCCCACTGGTCCTTCTACTGCAGTTCCGTCACTGCTGCCTAAGAAAAGTCACAAGAAGAAGCCGCCTGCCCCCCACCTCCCTTCCACCTCCTTTCCTCCCTCTCTTCCTCCTCTTCAGAAGAAAAGTCACAAGAAGAAGCCACCTCCTCCCCCCATCCCTTCCACCTCGACCTCCCTTCCCCACTTCCCTCCTCCTCTCCAAAAGAAAAGTCACAAGAAGAAGCCGCCGGCCCCCCATCTCCCTTCCACCTCGACCTCCCTTCCTCCCTCCCTTCCTCCTCTTCAAAAGAGAAGTCACGAGAAGATGCCAACTCTGCCTTCCTCTCCCTCAGCGTCACCTCCTCTTCCTTCTTCCCTTTTTCCAACGAAGAGTCACAAAAAGAAAACGAGCCCCGGGGCCCAATCCTCTTCCACACCAGTCCCTTCCACTACCTCAAGCTCTGCACTCCCGAAGAGCCACAAGAAGGAACCGCCTGCTCCGATCTCTCCCCTAAAATCTGCCTTGCCTTCCTCTTTCCCTCCTCCCCCCAAGAAGAGTCACAAGAAGAAGCAGTCCCCGGTCCCGCCTTCTCCCGCCCCTGCCTCCCTCTCCCCCAGCCTCCCCTCGGTCCTACAGAGCCTGGACGCGAACGGGCGACCCATGAGAAGGTCAGGTCGACAGGCACTTAAGGTGCTGCTGGAGGAAGGAAAGCGAAAGGAAGGGGCAAGGAGGAAACGAGGGAAGTATGAAGAGGTGGGGAGCGACGAGGAGGAGGAGGAGGAGGAGGAGGAGGAGGAGGATGAAGAAGAAGAAGAGAAGGCTCGTCTGAGCAAAATCAAAAAAGAGAAGTGGAAGACAAGAGGTGGGACGAAGGGAAAGGTGGAAACAGATGCGGAGGAAGCAGACGAGGAGGAGACAGTGGTGTGGGTCTTCAATGACAAGGACCAAGAGGAGGAAACAAGAGCCCGGGCGGCGTTACAGGGAGACATGGCGGAAGTAGACCAAGAGGAAGAGGAAGAGAAAGAGGAGGAGTTTCCTCCCGTATACGAATACATGAGTCACAAGCGCCAGCGAACGCTGAAGGTAGGACGGCGGAGGTAATAATGTACCGGGAGGGGGGGGCACGAGAGGCAGTTGCGTCGCCTCTACCTTGTGGCACCGGCATCGGCCCCCTTTTCTGGCCGTCTCTCTCTTCCTACCTGCCCCGTGTACGGGGGACCGTCACCCTGGTTCGATGGAAATAAAAAATGTCGCTCATGGCTTCCTTTTCTGATTTTTTGTTCTCCCCTCCTTTCCTTAACCCCTGTCCGCCTAGTGGGTGCCGTACTTCGTCTACCCTGCCACTCTTGCCGCCGACGCGGGAGGGGAAGAGACGGGAATAGCGGCCACGGAGGTGGTAGCAGAGCCTCAGCGGCATGGCTGGAGGAGGGGGGACGAGAGGCTGCTTTTCTTCAGGAATGTGGAGGACGGGAAGGAGGTGACGCCGGAGGTGTACTTCAGGGCCAGAGAGGAGGAAGGGACAGGGAAGAGGAAGCGTCCATCCGAAGATGAGGTAGGGGGAGGGGAGGAGAGGGAGGAAAGCGAAGGGGAGAGGGACGACGAGAGCGAGGAGGAAAGCGTGTGCTCCGTGAGTAGCGTGGAGGAGGAAGAAATGGAGGTGGACACGGCGGAGCGGGGAGACGGGCGGCTAATCATGGGGGAAGGGAATAGTCAGATGCCGAGCCAGAGGGAGGCGAGAGTACCGGCGGAGGTAACGGGGGAGGGATTCGAGGGTGGCGTTGCGAATACACGGATCGGACACGATACCAGCGAACAGATGGGAGAGGAAGCTAGGGGAGAGGAATGGATAAAGAGTGGAGTAGGGGGAGGGGAGGGCAATGCGGCTATGGGCCGTGGGACGGCCGCGGAGGGAAGCACAGAGCACGTGGAGGGCCACCTGGAGCGGAAGGAGGGAGGAAGCAGCTGGGGAGGGAAGAAGGCAGTGGATGCTGGAAGTGGGGAGCAATGGGAGGCAGGAAGGAAGGAGGGAACGAGAGATCGAATGAGTGAAGAGGTGGCAGATAGGAAAAAAGAGGGGAAAGGCTTGGCAATGGAGGAGAGGTCATCAAACGGATCCGGAGAAAGGAACAAGCTAGATTCGTACCTGATGTCAGACAACGATCCCGAGCCTAAAAAAAAGCAGCCGTTTCACACACGGATCATGACTGAATGTCCATGCAAAAGAGAGGCAAAAGAATGCTCGATTCCCGGAGAAAGTGCCGCATTAGAGATGGATGAGATGGCAGAATTGCTCAAGGCAGGGGAGCTCATTGACGTGGAGGAAGGGAGGGAAGGTGCGGCGGAAGAAGGGGAAGAGGAAGGGATCGAAGTCATGATGAACGACGAGGCAGCTTTTTCGTTTTTGTGGTGAAAATCGAAAGTGCTTACGCTTTGAGAGGGAGGGGAAATGCTATGGTGCGAGAATGAGTTAGCGGCGACACGCTCTTACAGAGGGAGTTACAGCAAGCTTGAAAAACAACGCAGAACGAAGGAAATAATCAGCCCAAAAATGCTTTTGAACGCGTTAAAAGAGATATAGGGTCATACATAAACAATATACAGAGAATAGGGTCAATTGTATGCGTGCCGCTGCGACAGTAGATCGATACTTTTCAAGGTGTACCGATCTGGGCACAGGTGGCGGAAGGTTTTCTTGCATGATTCTATACTTTTTCAAGGAGCGATTTCTAGTTATAAATGGCTCCAAAAAAGTATTTCGGGTCTTTAAAGTAAGCTTCTATGTTGAGTTTTTTTTAAAAAAAGACATCATTATTGCGGGAAAAATGGGTGTCGAGAGTACTGCTTGTAGAAAAGTTCGTAAAAAAAGCACGGAAGAACAACGAAGAAAGATGACGTCATCCTTAGCAGACTTTATGCATTGAAAGGTTTGTAAGATAGAAAATGCGCAACATAACGTCAATGGTCCTTGATATGTCTGCACATTTACCACTTGTTTTGATCCGTTAGAGAGCTAACAATGTATCGGTTTGGCTATAAAGCTTTCTTTTCAGAGGAAGAGGATGGGCAGACACGACTGGCCCTTCCGCTCGAGATATGATGGACAACGTGCGTCAACATGCACGTAATTGTAAGATACATGACAATAAGCATTACTCTTACGGTCGATTCAACTGGGTGCTCACGGTCTTTTAATGACGTTTTCTATCCGAAAAACAGGGCACCCGACCATGAAGAGCAGCCCATCACGCGCGCTTTCCACCGTCGCATATGGCCTTGTTCTTCTTGTTCCTGTCTTCATCACTGTCATCATAGGCCTCGTCCCGCTCAAAAATTTCCCCACCAACGATGTTTCTGTGCCACCTTTCGACCTCTTACAACGTGCTAACGTGACTGAATACACACTTCGCAGCGCACCTTTCCCCTCCCTCTTCTATCTCTTTCTCTCCCTCCCACCGCCTTCCGGGCCATTGCACGGGGAATACCTCGCGGAGATACTGGATGCAGGCTCGCTTGCTGCCAATGTGCTGGGATGGATTGGCTTCACCCCCTTTTTTCCCGGAGCGTGGATAGGAAAATCCTTCGTGGAAGCCACCGATGAAAAGGACGGATGGGGGTATAACGTCTTCAGATGGTTCGGCGCGCGGCTAGACCGTCGTTTCAAGATGCACACGAGCATCACCACTTCAGTGTGGGACGGCCGGCCATCGTTTCAGCTGCAATACGCAGGAGAAACTCACCTGTTGGGCCGCCTGCGCATGCGAGACGAGGTGCGGGAAATCCAACCGGGGCTGTACTTGGGAATGGGCACGTTTGGCTACAGCGAAGCGAAACGGCGGGACGACCCGTTACCCTTCCTGCTGCGTGGGCCCTATCAAGCACCGGTCCCAGGGGCGGTGCGCGAGTCCTTCTGGCCCAAGGCCGGTTAAGTAGGCCCGGGCGCCCAAGTCATCACACCACGCATGCCGGCGGAGAAAGGCCGGCGGAACCCCGTCGTATGGGCTTGGAAGTGAAATGGCATTAGCGGCGACCAAAGGGTTTGACGCCCCATTTGCTGACTCCCTGCCTCGCGTGAGGATGCTTGCATCCCTCTCTCCTGGTCAGCCTGCCCCGCCGCGGTTTCGGAATCCCGAGTCGAAGATGCAGGGCCTTGTGTGGCGGGGAGGGGTGTTAGACAAGGTGACGCGCATTCACGCGCGTTTTGGACGGGCGAATGCGCGTGGTCACGACGAATGGGTTGAGGAGACGGTGGCTCGCCATGAGGAGACGACAGCTGACGTGCGCGGGGCGACTCAGGTATAGCCTGATGGAGAGATCTGTATCGCCCCTCAAGTAACTTGACGGATTTGTTTTCCCAAAAAATCGGTCGTTTGTTGCATTCATTTGCAAAAAAAAAATTTGCTCGCGTTGGGAAATGCCTTTGCATCCAACTTTCCAGAAATTCAGAAATTGCAGACAAGCTCTAAGCTATTATTCGACAGCACTTCTTTCCCCCCTTCGTTTCACGCCCGGCTTGAACACCTATACATTCCGTCATCGTCCTTCCCTTCTTCGCTTCCTTTCTTCCTCGATTCGCCTCCACTTTGGCTCCGAGCGTGACACTCAACCGGTTGGGGAAAAAATCCGAAGATTCCCCACATTTCACGGCCCCCTTGGTGGACATTACAGTCGGTGCGGAGCATCCTCATCTTCAGATGCCTTGTCGCTCTTTGTACAGCATGGATTCGGGGAGACTGGGAGGAAAGGAGGGGGAGAGGGAGGGTGACGTTGGTCCTCCTCCACGCTCTCCGCAACAGGACAAGGATAAAAGACAAAATATACCCATCCCCCACGCTTTCCTCCCAGAGATAAGGAAAAAAAAGAATCTACCTGCGGTCCATCCCCACCCATTCCACACGCCATGCCAGCCGTTGATCTTCCGCCGGCCAGAGTCCAAGACCTCGTTAATGCTCGGCTGCCCGTCCTCCTCGGTCCCCGGCACCTGCTCGGCGGCCAGCTTACGGGCAGCGTCTGAAAAGGATGAACAAAGACAAGGCAACACACAGGTCAGGGGAATAGAGAGGAGGAGAAGAAAGGGAGAGGGAAGGAAATTGACGGGGAAAACGAGGGGAAGGGGAAAAAGGTATTTATAAAGTTCGGCAAATGCGAGTGAAACTCAATGCTGGATAAGAACGAATAAAGCATAGCAAATTATGCCGAAACCCTCTTTATGCTCCTTCCTAACCCTCCTAACTTGCATGTCCGCACTCTTTCCTGCACTTGCCTGGTAAGTCAAAAGATGTCCTTTCTCCCACCACCTCCTCCTCCGTAAGTCTCCGCGACGCTCCTAGCAAAGAACCCTTCAAGGATGGCAGCCCATTTCCACTCTCAAGGAGCCAACAAGTGGAGAGGATAAACAGTCCCTTGACGGTGGTTTTCATACTTAAACACCGACCACTACTTCCGTTCGTCCTGCAAGAGGCTCTGCGGGACAAAACAATTGGCACGAGATCGTCGACCGGGTGTTTGTAAATAGACAAGGAGAGCTTTTCGATGGTTAAATGCTGTAAGCTAGAGATTTAGTGGGTCACCCTCACTTCGGCGCAACGGATGCGCTTGGAAATACACCACAGGAAGGAATACCACCCGACATGCGACATCAATCTACAGCATCTCTCCTTCATTACGCTCCGGACACGACCAAACACTCCATCCATACCACTCAAAGCGTTGTAAAACAACTTTGCACCCCCAGACACCTTCAAAAAAGCTACGATGCGAGCAAACGACACGTCCCAAATCGTGACACCGATCTTCCTCCCTCTGCCACCTGGCGCCAACCGACACCATGCTTCGAGTCTGAGAAGTTACCCCCTCGAGACCGCGCGATCGCGTGCCCTTCCACCCCCACGAATCGTCCCGTATTCGTGCGTACAGCGATTGAGAAGTGGGGGAGGAGGTGGATGGGATGTCCACAGGGTGGGAGGGGCGGTGTGGGTGATATGAAAGGATGCCGTTAAACCTCCTCTGCATGTTGAAGACCGAGGAGGTCACTGCACGCAAGCCAGAGCGACGGTCACAGTCCTTTACAATCGATACATTGCATGAAGGGAGGACATGCAATGTAATTAAATGTGTTGGGTCTTATTTTTCGTAGCCAACAGTAGGATTGGACAATGTTTCAGCCGTGCGTCCGTGTGCGAATTGCTTAGAAATACGTGTGAAGCCCACTACCCGAGCATTTCCCGAAATAAAAAAGTCAAGATAGAAGATTTGGGTGGGCCTCTTTGCATCTCTGAGCATTGTTTTGACAACAATAGATCATATTATCTGATAGACTACGTAGCACTTCATATATTATGCAGTTGCCGTCAAGCTCTCTTGCATGAAAAGAGGAGTATGGATGACATAGAATGCAGGAGGTTGATGTAAGCTATCCGAGCATGTCTTCTGTTAGTGCTTTAGAATCTTTTCTTTCTATCTCTAGATTTTCCTCCTCATTCGTCTCGCCGACTCGTGCCTCTAAATCTTCCACTCTCCTAGGTTTGCCGGGTATTTTTTGTTCGATTTTCCTCCCATCCCACCTCAAAGCTCTAAAGAAAAAGACAATGTCCCCTCAATGTCAGGAGATTTGGCATTCGAGGGAGACTTGGCATTCGAGGGAGACTTGGCATTCGAGAAGTCCTGTTAGTCAAGGGTAGGGCATAATTTCGTGAATTCAAAGAGAATCTAGACAAAACATCCAACATAAAGTCTTCCTCCTTTCCTTCCCCCCCCTCTTTTTCCTGCAATTCCTTTATCGCGCCAGTAGCTGGGCACGTTTACATTAAAAATTCACCTACTACGTCCATACCAGACTCTAAGCATCGACTGAGATCAGAGCGACGTCGTTCTACAAAGTGTCATGGCAAGGGAAGTAAGAGAAGGCAAGAGCGGACGCTTCTGGCCTACCTATCATAAAAATGTAAGAATGAGGGTATGATATAGGACTACAGGACTGTTCCTGGTGTGTCAACTGCGAGAACACGGAACTGGGGAGAGGCAAGAAATCATACTGTGAGGAGGAGAGGGCAGACAGCTACTGTTTGAAAAGAAGTCAAAAAAGAAAAAGGTAGAGCAGATATGAGGGAATGAGGAAAATGATGATTTTGAGTTCAGGAGATTGGACAGAGCTCAGTATGGTAGCTTCTTCATAGGCCACAAAAAAGCAAAAGAAAAGAACAAGGAACGAAGGAACGAAAAACTACCGGACGGAAAAATAATGTGAGGTGTACTGCTACAGTCATCGGACCTTGCCTGCTCTGTGGGTCCCACTGTAGCGTGGCGTAATTTCTCCCCCCCTTCTTGCCGTGAAAGTGATAATATGTTGATTCTTCTTATGTCTGTCTTTTTCCGTCCTTAGTATTCGGAGGTGAAGGTGAATCAATAACACATGTTATGTTGTTCTTGGCACGCAGGAGGTTCTCAGAAAAGTTGCGATTCCATCTAGAGAATAAGAGGAGGTCACGACACACACCGAGCACTCCACGTAACATAAGACACAGATGTACTCATTCTAAGAAATCGCCTGCGTTCTTGCTGGTGTGTTAAAAATTGTAATTCAGGTATATCTTCACTGCAATATTAAATAAAGTTAATCGTGGGCGGAGGTTAGAGGAGAGAACAAGAAGGCCAAGTGGGAGGACCCATGCCGTGCCAGTAACAAACGTCCACAAAATGATCCTAATCCCCCTGCGTGCGTACTACATAGTCGTCATTCGGTGCCATTGCATGTGTATTCAGGGGGTACGGGCATTGTCAGGTCCTTTATTTGGGCGGAACTGCCAGGGCCTGTGACTCGCTCACTTGAGAAGGCGAGCAAAGAAAAGGCGGCGACGCCGCGGCTCCTCGATACACCATCCTTTCCCATACCCGCTTCCTATTCGTATGTGACGCGTTGCGTCGGTTCCCATATTCATGAAGGAGCGCATGGCTTGCGTTGATCTCGGTAGATTGCTTGCCTTAGAAGATGTAAAGCACTCAACTTCCTTCCTTCCCGTTCTTTCCATCAAGGGGACTGGTCAATTGGAAGTAAGCAGCCAGGGTACGGAAAAAGGGCAACGTTGCTGCCCTCTCGCACCGCACGGGAGTCATTTCAGACTTCTCAGACCTACCAACCCCTCTGCTTCCTCCGCCTTCCCCGCGGCCGCCCAGAGAAGGGGGAGGGAGAAGGGAGGAGAGTCTTCGCGTCGAGGGAGGAGGAGGGGCGGGGCAGGGGAGCATGCCGATCATCGAGCTGCGACAACGCTCCCGGTATGTTGTAAACAAAGCTGAGGAAGACCACATGGCAACCGCGAACGCTAGCGATAGCGCCCTGCGTGCACCAGTTGGTCGTCAGGAGTCGGTCCCCGCCCGAATAACTTCTTACCCCTTTGCGTCTGTCTCCCGCCTTCCCGGCCACCCTGGTGCCGCCACAGGGGCTACGTGGAACTCGGCGGCAGCGAAGAGGCGGTCTCTGCGGGCGAAGATGGGGAAGGCTTCTACCACAGCGGCTACGCGGGCGAGGCGGCGGGCAAGAGCCTTCGGCTGGGTACAGGTAGTAACCGAGGTCGCTGTTTTCCCTCCGTGAGCCCTGTCTTTCGCGTGGTATTGATGGAAGAAGCCCTGATTGTCTTCCCTGCTCATTGCATGAACCCTCCAAGCTTGTTTGCACGGGAAGTGGCTCGCCCATCCGTCCTCCCTTCTCGTGCCCCCGTGTCCTGTGCCCTCTACCGCCCTCAGTGCCCTCCTTCGGGTTCGCGCCCTACCCTCCTTGACTCCACCCTCGGCTCTTTCACCTCCTTATCCACGTCCTTGACCTCTCTCCAGCCCCTTTAGGCGGGGGCGGCCCTTCCACCAGCCACTACCAGGACGGCAGCGATGATGACTTCTCCACCAGTGGACCGCAGGGCCCCGTCGGTACCTGGGCGCGTTTTCGAAAGACCAGCCGAGAACGGTGCCTCCCTCCCTCCCTCCCTCCCTCCCTCCCTCCCTCGGGGCCTAGATACCTGCCTTTCCCTCCGCCATCCTCCCTTGTCCTCGGCGTGGTGTCGCCTGATCGCCGTCACAATGCCAACCCTGTTCCCTCCCTCCCTCCCTCCCTCCCTCCCTCCCTCCTTCCCTCCCTCCCTCCCTCCCTCCCCTCAGCCTCCTTCGCAGCTTCTCCCCCGTCCGACGCTCCATCTCGGCCTCTTCCAACCACCCGGCCGTCCCTCGGCTCTACCAGCTCTGCTGCCTCTTCTCCTTCATCGCCGTCGTTTTCCTCTCCTCCGTGGCCCACATCCTCCTCGCCAACTCCCCCTTCCTTAACTTCAAGGGCGACAAGGTCGCGATTGGCTGGGTGGTGGTGGAGGTAGGTAGGGAGGGAGGGAGGCAGGGGCGGAAGGAACGGATGGGAGAGGTCGCGCTGGGAGGAGGGAAGGGAGACTGTGAGACTGTAAAAGCAGAAGGGAAGGGGCCCAAGAGAGCAATTTCGCGCCTGGTGTCTTCTGTCCTGTGCCCACCTCTGCGTACATTCCTGTGCTTCCCCTTGAAATCTCTCCTGAAGGCTACCGTCATGTACGCCTGCCTTCTCCTCCTCTCGGCGTACCTCTGGTACCGACATTCCAAAAGGAGATCGCAGGTGCGTGCCCCCCTGTTCTTTTTTTTTTTTTTTAAATTTCCTTATTGTTTCTCCATCTCTCTTTCTCTCTCCCTTGTCTCCTCTTCCTTACTCTCCCATTTGCATGAGCTCCGCTGTTTCTCTTCCCACAGCCTTCCTCCACGCTCCCTCCCTCCCCCTTCATCCTCTTCACCTTCCTCTCCCCTCCCTCCCTCCCTCCCTCCCTCCCTCCCTCCCGCCCGCGACGTCCTCAGGTGGGAGGGGTCATGTACTCTCGACTGTTGGAAGGGGGAGGGGAGGGGTCAAGGGGGATTGGAAGGCGACTCCCGGGCCGGACCTCCTACCACGATGACCCCTTCCTAAGATAGTAGCGCAGGGAGGGCGGGCGGGAAGGAGGGAGGAAGGGAGGGAGGGATGGAGGGAGGGGGGGCGGCGGGCTGTACAGAACGGGAACAAGTGGGCTGTGAAATGGGGAACTTCGGTTCCGAAATGAGAAGCAAACACCTCGCACAATAAACGCCAACAGAGACTTGAGCAAGCAGTACCCTGGCCGGGCGTCTCGTTCACGGAAAATGCTTTAGTCCCGTCTCCGTCTTCCTTTTAACTCCTCTTTCCCTCCCCCGATATTCTTGCTTCCACGCCGCCCTCCCCTGCCTGCGTCCCCTCCGCATTGCCTTCCGCCTCCTCGTCATCCACTCCGCCAGCGTTACATGGGCCACCCCCCACCACACAACCCACTCCCTGCACCCCTTCCTCCCTTCCTCCCTCCTTCCCGCCCTCTCTCCCTTCCCCACCTCATCCCCTCTCACGGTCAGGTCGCTGCCCTTCAGGCGTTGTCAGACTCATGAGCAGTCGCAGGGTTGTCTTCGGCTGGCCCGGTGCTCAAGGGAACATGAGTCCAGCCCCAGCACGCCTGTGCCGCCATCGCCTCCTCCAGCTTCCCCACGGGGGAGAGGGCAAGAGGGAAGAAAGAGGAGGCGGGGGAGGAAGGGAGGGAGGCAGGGGTGGGGGAGGCGAGGAGGTCGTTGACTGGTCGCTGGCGTTCAGCCCACTCCTCAACGGCGCCTCCAAACTGTCAATACCACGGAGAGGAGGGTTAGAGACATGCCTGTGGACGCACGCTTGGCCTTCCTTTCCCTCCTTCTCGCCCTCTGTCCCCTCCTCCCTCCCTCCCTCCCTCCCTCCCTCCTTCCCTCCCTCCCTTCCTTCCTTCCTCTCGCCCCCTTCCCCCTCCCGTCGCACCATCTTCACGGTAGCTTGGTCGGCCTCGCGAAATGTGTCGGTCAAATCAGGCGGCGCCGCCATCCCTCCCTCCCTCCCCCCCTCCCTCCCTCCCTCTCCTCCCTCCTTTAGGCCCTCCACCACCGACGTAAAGAGGGAGCGCAAGGAGGAAAGGAGCTGGTGGGTGCTATCCAGCCGGCGCGGGAGGGCAAGGAGGGGAGCAACCTGCCAAGGCGACAGAGGATGAGCAGGGAGGGAAGCAACGAGGGAATCAGTCTGCCCGTGACGCTTTTCTCCCGTCGTGACTTCCCTTCCTCCCTCCCTCCTTCCCTCCCTCCCTCCCTCCCTCCTCATCCCCGCCCGCCCTACTCACGTCCACAATGCCCTCCTTCCCTTTCTCTTCGGAGGCGGCCACCGCGCTGGTGAGGACAATGACCCGTTCTTCCACAGCCTGCAAGGCTTCCTCAACTGCCAGGAAGAAGGGAAAGAATGCGGGAAAGGCAGGGGCAGGGAGGAAGGAAGGGCGGAGGGGAGGGAGAGAGGAAGGGGAGGGAGGGAGGGAGGGAGGGAGGGGAGGGAGGGGAGGGAGGG
>SDOX01000168.1:101101-114089 GCA_004565275.1 Nannochloropsis salina CCMP1776
CCATCCTACCGGTGATTGGGCACACTAGCGGCTTGCATGGAGAGCAATTCCGCAAAAATGCACCCGAGAGACCACACATCCACGGCCTGCGTGTAGTCTTGGAGGAGGATGAGCTCGGGGGCGCTGACGAGGGAGGGAGGGAGGGAGGGAGGGAGGGAATGAGGGAGGGAGAGGGTGAGACGCGTTGTGGGCCCGAGCATTACGTGGCACGGGGAGGAAAGGAGGGGGGGAGGAAAGGAGGGAGGGAGGGAGGGAGGGAGGGAGGGAGGGAGGACGCACCGGTACCACCGGGTCACCACGTGTTTGGTGAGTTGCCGTGTCAAGCGAGGAGGGGGCCCAAGGACTTGACCGAGGGCGGGACGGAGGGCGGGACGGAGGGCGGGGCACCCATCCCGGCGGCCGCCACCACTTCCTCGTGCAAAGCGCATTCAGACATCTGCCGACGCACCAATCGAGGGCGAGGGAGGGAAGAAGGGAGGGCACAAGGCGAGGGAGCTTGGTAGCCGCGGCCGTCCAAGGTCGGGGAGGAGGCTTGAGCGTCCTCCTCGGCGTTTTTCGGCGACGGCGATTGCTGCCGACAACCCGGCGCCGGGGCTGCGCGGACACAGTGGTGGTTAACCACACGGGCGAGGCCAAAGTCACAGAGCTTGAGGGAGCAGTCTTCGTTGAGGAGAATGTTGGCCGGTTTCAAGTCCCTGAGGGCGGGCGAGCGGGCGGGAGGGAGGGAGGGAGGGAAGGAGGGAGGAAAAAGAGGGTTGGTCAGGTGAGCGACAAAAGATGCGGGGGATAGGTTGGAGGGAGGATGGGTGGAAAGGGAGGGAGGGAGGGAGGGAGGGAGGGAGGGAGGGAGGGAGTGGCGGGGGGGCGGTACCGATGAATGACGTGTGCAGACTGCAGATACTTGAGGGACAAGAGCAGCTGGTAGACAAAGGCTTGAATGTGCTCGTCCGAGAGTTGCTGGGGCGACAGGATCAATTTGTATAGATCCGTGTCGAGGCATTCGAAGACGAGATAGAGGTCGTTAAAGGCGGAGAAAGGGCCGGGGTGGACAATGTCCAGGAGGGAGACCATGTTCGGGTGGTGCCTGGGAGGGAGGGAGGGAGGGAGGGAGGGAGGGAGGGAGGGGGGATGGGCCACGGTCGTGGCCTTGACAAGCCAGAGCCCCCCGGAAAAGACCGGAACTCCCCATTTTCCCGCCCTCCCTCCCTCCCTACCGAAGCTGCTTGAGGATGTACACCTCCCGGTAGATCCGTCGCGCGTCCGTGATGTTGTCAAAGACGTTTCGGATCCGCTTGATCGCCACCTTCCGTCCCGCCACCCCGTCCCACGCCTCCCCCACGTCCCCATACGAGCCCGAACCCAACAGTCGCAGCATGTGATAGCGGCTCCCCACGTCCCACCCTTCAAAGCCAGGGGTTGGGGGAGGGAGGGAAGGAGGTAGGGGGGCCACGCTGCGCCTCGAGTACGGGAGGGGCGCCGTCTGGACCGTGGCAGGGGCGGGAAGGGAGGAGGAGGGAGGGACGGAGGTCGTGGTCGAGGACGGGCGGGAAGGGTATGAGGCGGCCCGGCCTCCCGCTTCTTCCTTCTCATATAATGCTCCCTGCCGCGCCTCAACCTCTCCTCTCCCAGACGCCATCAATGACTCCAAGTCTTCTTCGTCCCCTTCCTCCGCCTCCACCTCCTCCTCCACCTCCTCCTCCTCTTCCTCTTCCATCATATCCCACTCCCCCTGCTCGCTTGTGTCGATGTCCTCCGCCCCTTGTCCTCCCTCCATGAAGTCCACAGGAGGGCTCAGGCACGCCTCGCCCTGGACATTAACCTCCTCCCTCCACCAGGCTCCCTCCCTCCGTCCATGAGGTTCCCATAGGTCCCTGTGCGGAGGGAAAGAGGAGGTGCGGTTCCCTTTGCCCTCCTTCTTCCAGGAAATTCGGCCTTTCCCAGGCGGTTGCAGGTGCTTGGCGTGCGAAAAAGGTTTGCACGAGGAAGTGGGCAAGACCACCACACCCACTCCCCTTCTTCCTCCCACTCGCTGCGCCTCCCCTCTCTGCTGTCGCAACCGCTGTAAGTAACGTGCCTCCAAGGTCGCTTGGCTCTGGGGAGCTTGGCATTGGTGGTAGTAGTACGTTTGCTGGAAAGATAACGCGTTGTGGGGGGCGGAAGGACAAGGCGGAGGGAGCGAAAAGGCGACGGAGGAAGGGGAGGAGGGGCCGGAAGGCATGCCAAAGCTAGGAGCACCCTGAGTAGGGGCGAAGCCGCCTGGAGTGGGACCCGAAGGATAATGCCGCGAAGGTGGCTGCTCTTCTCGTGGATCGTCGAGGAACCAGGGCGACGTGGCCGTGCGCGGCATGTCTTCCGGGGAAGAAGGAGGGGAAAACATGCCAAAGCTAGAAGCCTCGTCGTAGGCAAACGCCTCCCTCTCCTCGTCTTCCTCCTCCCCTTCCGTGGAAGGTTCCTGCAGGTGGAAAGTAGAAAACAATGTAGATTGATGTCCATTTTGCGTTTTTTGCCAGTGTTTGTCTACGGTAGGATATCCCCCTTCGCTAGGATTCGGCCGACGCAATTACCGCAGCCCTTAATTCCCTACCACAAGGCCATGCCGGCAACTTCAAACAAATCTTAAATGGCCTCACTTCAGGATTCATCCCTTCTCGCGACGTACCGTCATGGCGTAACAACTTTCTTCCTCCTTCTCGCGTTTCTGATAAGGCTGGAGGCGCCCTTTCAGAAGCCCCTCCAGAGGCGAAGTGAGCGTGGCCATGTGCCGAATGCCACGACACTGCCTGGTGGCACGAATTATGGTGAGAGTAAATGTAAGCGTGGTGAGAGGTTTGAATGCTACATCTGCACCGAAGGATTTCAGGTGGAAGGTGCTCTCCAGATACCATCTGTCGACCAAGCCGCGTGCCGTGGTTTCTAAAAGTGCCCCCTGATGCATCGGTCAAAAAAGCATTTGGATTGGTCCCCTGCCCTATGCGACATCACGCAGCAATACGCCCCAAGTCACCAAAAATGTGCACGGTGATGACCAACTGTGGACAAGAAGGTGCATCCCTCAGTGACCGCTAATTTTCTCCTCAGGGAACACAAATTTGTCTCTGAGTTCCTCTCGTTCTATAGTGAAGATGAACCAGGTGCTCAAGCCGATGATTCGTTTATTCTTTTCCGCAGGGACACCACCTGCGGGGCACCCGAACGCAACCACGAAACTCTTCGCCAAGCTTTCGGGAAACGCGACCAAGCCACCAGCCGCAAACATAACGAATCAAATTCAACGAGTCCGCTGCAAATTGCCGGCAGCCATGGCGCACATGGAAAGACAGGGAATGTCCCAAATGCATCTTCACCCCCCCCACGTGCTGGTCAGGGAAAGAATGCTTGAGAGTCAGAACGACTCTCGGCTCGGAAGCTGGCAGCCGATGACGAAATTATCTCAAGTTGTGGTCGTTGTCTCGTGCCACCCCTCGCTCATTCAGTGTTAGACTACGACCAACGCCGCCGCCCCCCAGGCGCCCCATCCCTGCCACATCGTCGGTCAATGCCACACATGCTGCCCTCCGTGCAAAGGACAGCATGAAACATGGGATGGTGCCCGCGAATTGTGTGAATGTGGATACATCTTTCGATGGAAGCAGAAGCCGCCCGTGTCGGTCAGCGGCAGAAGGCTTCTCTCGGTTGCGTACAGCCGAGGAAGGTCTCCGGATATTTATGGATATCGCAGCCAAGATGTGCAAGCAGATTAATAACACGATCGACCCTGCGGGGGCGTAAATTAATACCTTAAGCACACTACTGCACACTAGATCTCTTCGAGAAGGAGAAGATCTGTGCGTGTGCTTTGTTTGCACATTCGGAAGCCCCCACATATCTTTAAAGGCAGTGCCTCCGTATCGTTTTAAAGATGATATCTTTGGCATTTCCCTTCCACGTCCTGGTCGTGGACATCCATTTTTGGTCCAAGGCGACCACATGCTTGAAATGAAAGGATTTTCTTGCTGTCAAGAAAATGGTCAATTCTGACCATATCGACTACAGACAGAGCTGATGATTTCCACGTGTTTTTTTCGGTTCTTTATTGCCTTCCTGGGGGGCTTATGGCGAGGCGCGGAACGAGGGCGGGACGTGCCTCTTTCATTGCGAGCGAAGTTTTCTATTTTGCTTTCCTTTACGACAAGCGAGCATAGCCATGACATCATCGATACAATTGAAGGTTGTGTGGAGTGTTGTCACTAATGATGCAATGGTCTCGCATTGCGGGTCATTCGCGATTGATCGGGAGCCATTGTGCTGCATGTACCATGAAGATAACTTTCAATCAAACCCAAAGCTTAATGATATTGAAAATCCCGCTTGGAATCATGACAGAATCTTGTTTGCTTTGAAGATGCGCGATTCATGCATTCCCCACGGTGTCTTGAATATTCGCTTTCCGCAATCAGCACCGTTTTCATGTTATGCCAGGAGTAGAGAGGCCGTAACATGAAGTTGGGCGTGTATACATACTCGGGCGTGATGCGGCACACGTACGTTACGAGTGGCTACATGTTTGAGCGTGATAAACGCCAGTATCGCTTCTTTTTAAAAGTGAGGTGATTCGCACATTACACGAGGATGAGAAGTGAAGTTTTGTCGACGTATCCCAACTATCTTAGTCCTCCCATCGAGTCGTGAGACTCCTCGCACGGTTGATTCGTAAGTTTTGTGGGCTTGGGGGTCGCACCAATGCTTTACATGTTGACGAAAGAAACAAAGAGACACCTCCAGCACTACCCTCGCGCTCGTGACATTTTACTTTGGCCTCTTCTCTTTCGTTCGCACCCGTCATTGCGTCACGTGGACTTTAAGCGTGATCATCCTTTCCAACGCCGACGCACGCCCCCGCGCGAACACCCCCGTTTCCTCCGTCAAGCAGGAGGCCGAGGCAGCCGCCAGGCCTAATCGGAACGCCGCAACCACTATGTCTTCCTCTTTCGACACTACCTCCCCACCTTCGTTCCTCCGTCGGCTTTGCAATGCGGCGGACAGGACCACACCGCCACAGGCGTCGCCAGCGCCGATGGGATTCACCACGCGGTCGGGCGGCAAACGCGGCAGCGAAAATTCGTAGGTCAACAACCCTTCCTCCCTCCCTTCCTCGCCCCGTCCTGGCCTTCCCTTCTCCCGCCCACCTTCCCATGGACACCGGCGACAGAGGCGAGCTTGCTTGCTCCCGTCTGTGACGGCAAGGTAATGCACTTGAGGATACAACTTCAACCAGACCAGCGGTTGATCATTTGTCACACGAGAGGCCTCTGCGGCATTGACCTGAGGTCGCAACAGGGACGACCGAGGGGAAAGACAGATGGCAGGCGAGTGAGAAGGAGGAGGATCCCTTCCTGTGTCTCCTCCATTTTCGTCCCGCCCTCCCCTCCCTACCTACCTCCCTACCTTCAGCATGAAGACAGGGAGGCCCGTTTCCAAAATGGCCTCCAGACCCACGACCGTGTCCAAAAAGAGCCAGGGCGAAGGAGAAGGGGGAGGGAGGGAGGGAGGGCGGGTAGGAGAAGGGGGAGGGAGAAGCTCGTAGACAAGGCGCAGCACCTGTGGTATGTAAATACATAAAGTACCAAAATTCGTGGACGCTATTCCAGACTCCTTTCCCTCCCTCCGCCCCTCCCTCCCCCTCCCACCTTTCCTTCCCCCTCCCCATTCATTCGTCCCTCCTTCTTTTCCTCCCGCTTCCCCTCCTTTCCTCCCTCCCTCCTTTCGTTCCTCCCTCCCTCCTTCCTACCTTCGCGTAGTATTCAGGAGGGACTCCGGTGGGAAGTGAACCCATCACCGCAATGGCTTGTGGGACCGACGAGGGCAGGGAGGAGGGAGGGGAGGAAGGCGTGAGGGAGGAAAGGAAGGAGGCTAAGGCAGAGAGAAGCCCTGCCTGCTCCTCCGGCGTGACCTGTCAGGTAATAAACGCACAGTGGGTTTGATACCACATATATTGATACAGGATATACACGTGATATATACATGTATAGGATATGTTTATATGTATGTTGTCTAAGGTGCATGCTCAGGGACTACAGGGGTGGCCGTGGGTGCTAGTCATATGGAGCAGGGAGGGTCCCAATGCCTGATGGAGGGGCGTTCCGCCCTTTCCTCTCTCCTCCCCAGGCACTTTCTCCGTGTCGTCGCTCTACAAGAGAGAACACAGGCGCCTGGCGTCCAATTCGGACGTTGCCATGGTCATGGTTTGGGCGAAAAGTGTTTGATTGATCGGTGGAGGCTTCCCACCCGCCACCACGCCCTCTCACGGGAAAGGGAGGGCAAGACACGGCCTACGTCCATGTACGCTAGGACAGGACGGTGCGCAGCGGCCTGGGCGGCGCTCCGGGCTGCCCACAGGTTCCACCCAAATACCTCTCCTCCCTCCCTCCCTCCCTCCCTCCCTCCCTCCCTCCCTCCCTCCCTCCCTACCGGTTTCCCCGGTTCGACTATCTCGGTGGTGGAGAACGAAAACGAGGTGGCCCGTCCCTGCTCGGTGTCTTCTTCCGCTCCCTCCTGAGGGAGGGCGGGAGGGAGGGCGGGAGGGAGCCCTTCCTGCGGGTGCAGCAAGGAGTAGCACGTCCGGGTCGATTGTTCCACGCGTTGGACGACGAGGCGATTTCCCCACGAGCGGAGGATTCTCTCCACCTGCCCGGTCATGTGGTTGCGACGGTAAAGCGGAAATTCGCATGGATCGGTGCGAGGTCCATCAGGGAGGATGATTGGTGTGGTACGATGCAGAAGAGGGAGGAGACGGAGGAAACGACGAGCACAGAAGGACACGAGGTAACCCAGAAACGGAGCGGGCGGGGGGGGGAAGGAGAAGAGTACTGCGAGCAGAGCACGAACGCGGTAGGTACCACAAGAAGGGTCGACACGTGAAGACATGCTGGGCGACCGCTTCGCGCCTTACCTCGTTGCCTGTCTCGCCTCCCACCCATTGGGCCAGTGCCACGTCCACCATCCCCAACGCATTGGCAGCCTTCCTAACTCCCGCCCGGTTAGACACCATAGGAGGAAAATTCAAATTCAAATTCAGAATTGGTCCTCCAGACTTGGTGTGGAAAGACGGGGTGCGGCACGTCGTCGTGCACCACAACTATGACTAACGACGCACTCAGGTTGGCACAGCCACGACCTGCACGTCTTACCCCTATCTTGCCTCCCTCCTCGCTTCAAGCCTCTCCTCCCTCCCTCCCTCCCTCCCTCCCTCCCTCCCTCCCTCCTTACGTGAAGTTCTGCCCTTTCCCTCCTACCCCCGTTCGGACCCACTCTGCGCGGTTCACGTCCCCCACTTTCAAAGAAGTTTGAAATTTGAGGAGCTATCGAGGGAGGGGGGTTAGGGAGGGAGGGAGGGAGGGGCAGAGAACAGGAGGTCAGCCCTCGATCTATTCGACGCTTCCGCCCTAGTCTTCTCCTCCTCCTCCTCCTCCTCCCCTCCTTTCTCCCTTCATTCCCTCCCTCCCTCCCCGCCCTCCTCCTCCTTTACCTTCTGTACGCATGGATTGAGCCCCAGTGTCAAGATGCAGGGCCTCCCTCCCTCCCCCCGTCCTCCCTCCCTTCCTCCTCCCCCCCGCCCTCCCTCCCTCCCTTCCCCTCTCCCTCCTCGCGCCCGAACGAGAGGAAAGGGGGAGGGATGTGGGGCAATAAAGGACCTTGGAGAGTGCAGGCACGAGGAAGGTACATTCGAGAGGCGGAGGAGGAGGGGGAGGGGGCGGCCAAGGCAATGAGCAGGTCGGCCCGCTCTTTGTCCCGCTGGAGGCTGTCAGAGAATCGAGAGGAGGAGAAGATGTGCAGGTGGCGCGTCTCAGGCACAAGGCAACCCCTGGGAAGAGCGCGGGCATTGTTCCCTCCCTCCTTCCCTCCCTTCCTTCCCTCCCTCCCACCTCTTTTTCGCTCCCCTCCCTCCTTCCCTCCCCGCCCTCCCTCCCTCCCTCCCTCCCCGACCTGTGTTCACCCGGTGCCTTCGAAAGGGCAAATCCCCCGACACATACAGCGGCTCCTCCCCCTCCTCCTCCCGCCCCTCCTTCCCTCCTCCTCCAGGCGTCGTTTTCCCCCACGTGAGCCAGTCCTCCACGGGCATGCTCATATTCGCCACCATAGCGTCCGTGTCCAGGAAAACTACCCGGAGATAGCGTCGGAGCACTCGGGCCAGCACGTACACCTTGCACCAGGGCGCCGCCCGCATCCCTTCTTTCCCCCGACACCCTCTCCCGTATTTATCCACTTCTTCCCGATTTTCCCCCATTTTCCCTTCCACAGGGCTTTCTTTTGTGGGGGGGGAGGCAAAGGTGGGCCCCGTGACGTGTGCGAAGACGAAGGCATAGCCATGTTTGCAAGCATACAGCCTGTTATTGGCGGCAGTCGCATAGCCGTACCTGAGAAAAAAGGTGCCAGGAGAAGAAGAGGGTGAGGCAACTATTCACGTCCGGTTGAGGCGAGCGGGAGGGAAGGAGGAAGGGAGGGAGGGAAGAAGGAAGGGAGGGAGTGAGGAAGGGAGGGAGGAAGGGAGGGAGGAAGGGAGGGTTGGGGGGAAGACGGGAGACTTGGCGCCCATTCATGGTTTGAAAGAGACTCAGGCAATAAATTGATTATTTTGCCGTTCTTCTTGGAACCCCCTTTCTCCCATGCCTCCCTCCCTTAGTCCTGCTTCTAGCACACTTACCAAAAGGCTGGGTTCCCAGCCTCTGGAGGAGGAAACAAATCCCTGGTATCCACCATCAAGATAGCAGTGGCTGGATTCTGACTTTCACTTTCGACAGATGATTTCATCCGTGTTGTCAGTGGAGGGAATGAAGCGATGGGCGGTGGCCTCTCGGGCATCGCCAAGGAGGAGGAAGAGGGGAGGGGTGCCACAACGCGCAAGGGATCTTGAAGCGCACGGACTCGATTCCACAGCATAGAGGCAAATCCCAGGATCAAAACAGTGATCAGCAGGAGTTGAAGGGAGGCAAGTTTTTTGGTCTTTGTGCTCTTGAATGTTTTGGCCGGTATGGCGTAGGAAGTTGTGCGCTTGCCACAGCAACTTCCTACCCCGCCTACGTTACAATCCCGGTCTCTCGTCTTCATTCTCAATTCCCTTGCGTACTGGAAGGGCAGGCATGGGTGTTAAAAAAAAAGCGAATTGTCGTGTAAAGGGGCCGTGAACAGAGGATGGGGACAAAATTTATTTTTGTGGGGGGTGGTGAACTTGAGCGAGTCGCACGTCTGCCTTGGCGAGAGAGAGTCAAGCATTCGGAACCACTCCCCTTTGCCACGAGGGACATTTACACCGCACCGACAGGCTTTATTCCCACGCTTCCTGGTGCGATGTCTCTTTGATGCCATTTGTTATCCATATACAACAGAACGGGGCGTATGTCCACGGATAAGAGCGCTTTACCTGCCGATTACATTGCTGCGGACGAGCTCTCTGCGGTCCTCCGCCTCGCAACGGCTACCATGGAGGAAAGCATAAAACCAGGCAATGGCGCACCGAACAAGACAGGAAATACTGATAGAGACCAAGCGGGGCTCCCTCAACCGACTGGGGATGCAGACGGGGGCGAAGAAGGAGGAATCAGCAAGAGAATGCTAAAAAAGATGGCAAAGGGCAAACTGAAGGAGAAAAAGGAGAAAAAGCTTCCGTAAGTAATTGAGGAGGATTTTTTTCCCGTCTGCTTTCACGTCCTTTATTCTTCACAAGACACTGACCTTTCCTCGGCGTCCTGGCAGGAACCCTCCAAAGGCGAAGGAGGAAAAAAGTGGAAAACCCGAGAAGGAGGAGGTTAAGGTACGTTCGAGCCTCGTCCCTCTTTCCCGCATAAATCCTCCCCATGGACGCCGATCTCCCTGCATTACAGAATGCAAATCGATCACGCGTCTCGCAACTTTTTGGGGACTCTTCACTGCCTTCATCTCCCTCCCCTTTCCCTCCTTCTCGAACCCTTGCTTTCCTCCCCCTGTCCCACCTCTCTCTCTTTCCATTTCTACGTTAGTACGAGTACAAAAGCAACCTCCCCCCCGGTCACAAGAAAGATATCTCCGGAGAGATGCCAGCAGCCTACCAGCCTGGCTACGTGGAGGCCGCCTGGCAGGACTGGTGGTATGAAGAAGGGGAAGGAGAAAGGAAGGGAGGGAGGGAGGGAGGGAGGGAGGGAGGGATATCTTTAAAGGTTGAAATTTGTCCTTGTCCACGGGATAATCGAATTTAAGTTCTCATTCCATCTTGATTCATATTGCCTCGCTCCCTCCTCCCCTTTCTCCCTCCCTTCCTTCTTTCATTTTCTCTCTCCCTTCCCTTCCATCCCTCCCTCCTCCCCCCCTCCCTCCTTCCCTTCTTCCCTCGCTCCTTCCCTTGCACCCTTCAACGCCTCCACAGGGAAGCCTCAGGTTACTACTCTGCGGACATCAAGAGGGCGCTTGCGACGCCGCCGGAGAGAAAATTTGTCCTCGTCATCCCTCCTCCCAATGTACGCTTCCCCGAAGCCTTCCCTCCCTCCCTCCCTCCCTCCACCTTGTTCCTTCCTTCCTTCCTTCCTTCCCCTCCCTCATTGGTGCGACCTGGCGCACTCCCGTGTCCAAGATGAGCATTTTTCTCCCTCCTCATTCCGTACCCTCCCTCCCTCCCTCCCTCCCTCCCTCCCTCCCTCCCTCCCTCCGCAGGTGACCGGCTCCTTGCACCTCGGCCACGCCTTGACCAGCGCCATCCAGGACACACTGACCCGTTGGCACCGTATGCAGGGCTGCGTCGCTCTATACGTGCCTGGTGAGGAGGGGGGCGGGGATGGAAAGGGGAGATGACGGGCGGGATGTGATGGTTTGCATACCCACGACGTCATGGAAGCCCTCTTGATGATGTTTGACGTCCCCGGGAGATGACGGGCGGGATGTGATGGTTTGCATACCCACGACGCCATGGAAGCCCTCCCTTGGGATACTCGGGCGGCCGGGCCGGGTCTGGCGTGGCATGTGATGTTTTACGTACCCATTCCCACGCAGGGCATGGAGGAGGATGATGTCGTACCGACGTCCACGCGGGACATGGAAGATGATGATGTTTGACGTCCACATATGTTGATGATGTTTCACGTACCCACAGGCACGGATCATGCGGGCATTGCCACCCAGAGCGTGGTCGAGAAGAAACTGAAGAAAGAGGAGGGCATTACCCGGTAGGCACTCCCCCTTCGCCTCCCTCTTCTTCCCTTCCTTCCCCCCCCTTCCCTCCCTCCCTCTCCTTCCCTCCCTCCCTCTCCTTCCCTCTTCTTCAGTTCACGTTTAACTCTTCTTCCCAGTCGTTTCCCATTTTGTCCCCCCGCCTGCGCACGTATCCTCAGATTTCTCTTCAGATCCCGTCGTGGAAGCATTTCTCTCCCCGCCTCTTTATCCCTCCTCTTTCCTAAATTTAAATCCTCTTTCCCTCCCTCCCTCCCTCCCTCACTCCTCCCTCGCCTCCCGCCCTACCGCCCGTTCCGTGCCTCAGCCACGATCTAGGCCGGGAAAAATTCATCTCGCGGGTGTGGGAATGGAAAGAAAATTATGGGAACAAAATTTGCCGTCAAATACGGTATGGCACCTCCCTCCCTCCCCTCTTCCATCCCCTCCTCCCTCCCCTCCTTCTTTTCCTCCCCGCTTGTACCCCTTTTATGTTTCTCCCCTCCTTCCTCTTGTCTCACATGTCCACGTGCCTTCCCAGCCCCTCCCTCTGTCCCTCCCTCCCTCCCTCCCTCTCACTCTCACGTCCCTCCCTCCCTCCCTCCCTCCCTCCTCACTCGGTACGCCTTTCGTCCTCCCTCCCTTCCTCCCTCCCTCCCTCCCTCCCTCCCTCCCTCCCTTCTTTCCTCCTTTCCTCTCCCCCTCTCCCTCTCAGCCTCGCGGAGGCGCGGAGGGGATGGCTGCAGATATCGACATCATGGCCAAGGAGATATTGAAGACACGGGAGCGCCTGAACGCCCTCTACATTCATCACACCGGCCAGGTGCCCCCTGCTACCCACCTTAACCTCTCCCCTCCTCACCTCCCACCTTAACTCCCACCCTCCTCCTCGCCCTCTTTCCCCACCTTGTCTTCCCTCCTTTTCTGTTGTCTGCGTGCGGGATGTGTCTTGCCGTTGCTCCCCTTCCTCTGCCTTGCCCCGCCCCTCCTCGTCCTCCCTCCCTTCCTCGTCCTCCCTCCCTTCCTCGCGCAGTCCCTCCCCTTTCCCCTCCCTATCCCTCCTTCTCTCTTTACTCTCCTCTTCTTCTCTTTCTTCCTTCCTATCTCCTTCTTCATTGCGGTGTATTCCCTCCCCTCCTTCTCACACGCATCTTCCCTGACCCTTCTTCTCGCTTCGTCCTTCCCTTCCTTCCCTCCTACCCTCCCTCCCTCCCACCCTCCCTTCCTTCCTCTTTCCCTCCCTCGCATTTGCATTCCTCCTCCTATGCACGCAGACATTGGATGCAATAGAAAAGGTGAGGCGGTGGGGGAAAGCAGGGCGGGAGGGAAGGAGGGAGGGCGGGAGAGAAGGAGGGAGGGAGAGGACGGAGAAGGGCGCCAACGGGACTAAGCGCTTCCCTCCCACTCATCATGCCAACCTCCTCCTTAACTTCTTTGCATGCTTTGCTTCTTTCTGTCTCTCCTGGATCGGCAACCGTTCATGCTCCACTCACCCTCCCTCCCTCCCTCCCTCCCTCCCTCCCTCCCTCCCTCCAGGTCATGGACCGAGACACTTTCTTCGACCCCTCGCAGGCATTGGAGTTTGGAGTCATCGATTCCATCCTCACGAAGCGCTCAGCCGCCGCCGTGGTCGAAGAAGGGAAGTAGAGAGGAAGGGAGGGAGGGAGGGAGGGAGGAAGGGAGGTTGCACGTGTACAGTATTCAGCGCCTCGAGCATTGGGAGGGGGGGGGCGAGGAGGCCATTGGGAAAGGGACGAAAGCTCCTCGGAGAGCGATTGAGGGGGAAGGAGGGGTGGAGGGAGGGGTGAGGAAGGGGCGAAGGAGGGATGGAAGGAGG
>SDOX01000017.1:934-36897 GCA_004565275.1 Nannochloropsis salina CCMP1776
TTGCACTGGACCTGCAGCCAGTGGCTCCCGTAAGGCCGATCCCAGTAGAGACGCAGACCTTCAGCATGGGCCAAGGCCTCCTCTTCCTGAAATAAAGGGAGGGAGGGAGGGAGGGGGGGAGGGAGGGGGGGAGGGAGGACTGGCTCATGAATCCGGCTTAGACTCGCACGGACGCCGCCAGGACACGCGATGGGGACGAAGAGACAAAGAGAAGAGGAGAGGGAGGAACGGAGGAAGGGAAATGGGGAGCTGCACAAGAATCTTGTCCGGGGGACTGCGGGGAAAGAAAGGGCGGGAGGGAGGGAGGGCGTACCTCCCGGTCGGGCGCGATGAAGGTGGGATGGTATTGTTGCAGGAGCTGAGGGCGGATTCGACGCACGGCGTCTGCGGAAATGGAGCAAGAAGGCGTGGAGGGAGGGAAAGAGGAAGGGAGGGAGCAAGGCCGTGAGAAAAGACGAGGAGCAGATGTCTGTGGAAGAGCAAGCCATCTGTTACTTCTCCCCTTGCGACGCACCTAAATCTTCCTCTTCCTCCTCCTCCTCATGCTCCCCCCCTTCTCCCGCCCCGGTAGGGTGTGCGGGAGGGGAGGGACTGAGGGAGGAAGGGGGGGAGGAAGGGAAGGAGGGGAGACGACCCAAATCATCGTTCGGAAAGGTAGGAAGCGGGGCTTCGGCGACTTCCCTGTGAGCGGGGCGTAGAAAGGGAGAGAAAGAAATAGACACCCATGAGCCTTGTGCATCTCTTCCCTCCCTCCCTCCCTCCCTCCCACCCACCCTCCCTCCCTCCCTACCTACCTGGAGGTGGACAGGAACTTCTCCGCGGCGGCCTCCGGAGCGTCCCCAGCGCCGTAGATGGCGGGGGAGGGGATAGAGATGATGCGCGGCGCCCGAGTGAATTCTGTGGACACGAGCCAGAGGGGAGGGGAGAGAGCAAAGGGGCGGTGCAAAGAAAGGACGGTGCGTATTTAAAAAGTCAGATGCTTTTCTGCATTCTTTCCCTACCTCTTTCTCTTCCCCTCCTCCTCCCTTTTTTTCGTTTCTCGATTCCTTTTCCCTTCCCTGTTCGTTGCTTTTCCATCCTCTCTGCACCCGCTATCTCTCCTGCCCCATATCTCACCAGTGAGAGCGGTGAGCACTGCCGTAGGAAGCTTGTCCTCCTGCCGCTTATACGTGTCGAGAAGGTCCTAGGGACAGAACAGAATATGAGACGTGCGAGGTTGTACACAGCAAAAGCTTCCGTGTTGATTCGCTTGTTTGGGTTGTCCAGTCTACGTCTAGCTTCTATATTAGTTGCCCCTTTCCTTGTCCCTGGTTTCTATCTGCCTACAGCGGTACTTACCTTCCAGTCAAAGAGAGACTGGCGCTCGATGGTTTTCACTTCCATGATATCCTGTGCAGCGAGGGTGTCCAGCAGGATGGCGAGTTACCTGACAAAATCGGTGACAGGACGTCGTACAAAGGTGTGTTCAGAAGGCAGGAGTAACTGCGTGTTATCAATTCGAAATTCGATCGTGTTTAGACAGGCCCTTGTCCACGGCAACCAGGTCAAGTCGGTTTGTCGGAGGCACGAGCGAGCCCGTGCCGTGAAAGGAAGTAGAAGGGCGCCGTCTTTGACCTCAGGTTACGAAGAGCCTCAAATAGTGCTGCTTGACGATCCTGTGTCATTTTCATGGACGTGTGCGTGAGTGATCGTGCGTGGGCAAGGTTTTCGACCGTGGCAATTGCTCGCATCGCCAATGCCAGCCGTTAACATAACTCAAGGCGTTTCAAAAACCTAAAAAGACAAAACCACGAACCACCTGACCACCGGAATCAACCACGAGCACACGATGCATTGTACCGTGCAATAGAGCGTGTATCAAGACGTGCCTCGTGGTCCTCGCACTGATAGAACTTTGAGATACACACGCGGTCGTGCCAACAACCAGGAAGCTTATCAACGAGCAATTTGAATTTTTGGCTGTTCAGACAAGGGGCCTGGCGCATATTCCCAGGCTCATGGCCAATCGACATTTCGAAGCGTGAGCATATTCTAACGCATTCCCAGACTTGATAAAAGAATGGGCATGACTTCGTGGGACAGGCAAAGAGAAACGAGTCTCGCCGGTTGTTTAAAGAGATATGCCTTGCGAGCGACCGGATACATCACCCCATCACCTTAGAGGGATGAGATTTCTACTTGCTATTCTTTGCATGATAAGGCTTGAATCTAATTACATTTTTCAACCTTGAGACATACAAACGTGCCTATAGACTGTGGGTACGGGCCAAAGGTCATTGTCGTGTAAAATATTTTTACTTTGGTTTGGCTTGTATCTCTCTCTGATATTCCTTGCCAGCATCATGACCTTTCCTCATGCATTTAACAGGCGCATTTGGGAAGTGCTTACCATTAAAAATCAAAAGTATGGGGAAAAAGAAGACCAAGACTAATAAAGGACACAAAAAAGCTCCTAAGCCAGCTACCGAGAAGTCAACAGTCGTGACAACAACAACAACAACAACAACAGCAACAACGACCGCAATGGTCACGGGCGCTGGCATCACAACCGGCACATCATCCACCTCCACTCCTCGCTCGCCCCTCCTTCGACCCATGTGCGCCGAACAGTTGCCCCACCCTTCCTTCACCCCCATGGAAAAGACCGAAGCGGGGATCGAACCTGATAACCAGGCAGGGACTCTCTCGGCTCCTCCCGTTGCCCCTCCCTCGCCCTCGCCCGCCGTCGCGGAGGATGCAGCGCTTTCTCCACTCGCCTGCGTAGCTGCCAGCTCGGTGCCGTCCCCCTTTCCGCCCCCCATCTCCATCTCGTCCTCGGTCCCCACTTTGCCTCTTCCCTCCTCCCCGCCCTCCTCCTCTCCTTTCCCCCCTCTTCCTTCCCCCCCGTGCCCGTGGCAAGCGACATCGTTCCAGTTGCCCAAAATCCTTCTTCTTCTTCTACCTCCGAGAATGTCACAGCGTCCTCCTCGCCTCCTCTCGGCCCTGAGTCGGGTGGTTCGGCCCTCCCTCCCTCCCTCCCTCCTCCCCTTCCTCCTGCGCCCGCCGACCTCCTTGCTCCTCCTCCGCCCCAAGCGGCTAGGGAGACGGATGCCAAGACGTTGACTTTCTCTGCGTGTTCCTTGCCATCTTCCTCCACATGTCCGCATGTCGCTGTGCAGGTACGCACAGACCCGCGCCTTTGTCCCTCCCTCCCTCCCTCCCTCCTTCTCCATTCTCTCCCATTCTTACCAAATAGTTTCTGTCTAAGTGTCCACTTGTCAGAAAAGATCCACCGCGCAAAATCCGGCCTGACCCTTATATCTCTCCCTCCCTCCCTCCCTCCCTCCCTCCCCTCCCTCCCTCCCCTCCCTCCCCCCCCTCCAAGGGGGGGTAGCTTCACCCTCAAGATGCTGGACTCCAGCCTAGTAAAATCTAAGGACCGTGGACTCTCCTACACCGATTACCGCATCCAGTGTTTCTGGGGCCGTCAGGTACAATGCGCGCCCTCCCTTCTTCCTCCCTTCCTTGCCTCCCGCCTGTCCTCCCTCCTTCGACTCTTGCTTGTCTCTGCTCTCCCTCAATAAGCGTTTGGTGACTGTTCTTGCCACGTATTTCATCCCTTCCACATCCTCTCCCCTTCGTTCCCTCAATAAGCGTTTGGTGACTGTTCTTGCCACGTATTCCATCCCTTCCAAATTCTCTCCGCTTCGTTCCCTCAATAAGCGTTTGGTGACTTTTCTTGCCACGTATTTCATCCCTTCCAAATTCTCTCCCCTTCGTTCCCTCCCTTTCTCCTCTCTTCTGCCTTCCCTCTCTCCCTTTCCCCCTCCCTCCTTCCCTCCCTCCTTCCCTTTCTCCCTCCCTTTCTCCTTCCCTCCCTCCTTTCCAGGAAGAATCGGCCATGACGTGGACAGTCGCGCACCGTTACCGTGACTTTGCTGCCCTCGACGCTCTCCTGCGGCCCGCCCTCCCTTCCGCCCTCCCCTCCGCCCTCCCCTCGTCTCGTCCCCCCCTGCCCCGCAAGGAGCCTTTCTGGATCGATTCCAACGGCCTTTCGGTTGTCGCCAAGAGGAAAGCGGGCTTGGAGGAGGTGAGGAGGAGGAGGAATGTCTGGGCTGGAGGGTGGGAGGAAATGGGAGGGCGAGGTGCTAAGACGATTGCGGTACCTCCGCATCCTGACCCGGTTCCCAAGCAGCCCTCCCCCCCGCCCTCCCTCCCTCCCTCCCTCGTTTTTCCAGTACCTGCTCGGCCTCCTCTCGCATTTCCCGTCCTCCTTGTCCCTCCCGACGCTCGACATTTTCCTCCACCTCAGCGACAGCGTCGCCGAAATCAAGAGCATGCCAAGTACGTCACTTTCGGCGACGCTTCCCCCTCCCCCCTTCCTCCCCCCCCCCTTCCCTCCTTCCAACCACCTCCGTTCTCAAAGCCCTTGTGTCCCTTCATTCATTGATGCCCATCCCTCCCTCCTTCCTTCCTTTCAGCCCCTCCCTCGTCCACGTCCTCTTCATTTCCTCTGGTTACCGCCGGGAGCCTATCCCGTCGGGCAGTGGTACCGAAGCGGGAGGGAGGGAGGAAGGAGACAGAAGGCAACCTCCTTCCCTCCTACATCCATGGCGTCGATATGTGCCAGCTGTCTTGTGCGTCGAGGGAGGGCGGGAGGGAGGGAGGGAGGGAGGGAGGGAGAGTAGGCGGTTGATATCGTGACGTGTTCCGGCTTGAGTCGCAATCAATCGGTAGCCGTGCTGTCTGCTTTCCAGCATCGAAGAGGAGGACGAGAATTGTCCCCCCCCCCCTGTTGGAACACTTTCCCGCATCCCCAATCCCCTTTCCGGCCCCCTTTCTCCAAACATTCATCCCTTCCTCCCCTTCTTTCTTTCTAGCCACGGCTGCGTACCTCTCCTATGAGACAACTTCTGTTCCTGCCATGACCGCCGACACCCTGTGTGCTTTTGAGGATAAAATAACGACGCTAAGAAAAATTCTTTTGGACGTTGATGAAGAAGGCGACTTTATGAAGGTACGCAGGCGAAAGTCGGTGGAGGGTTAAGAAGTTCTTTTCGCAATTGTCACGAATCAGGAGAAATGCGGCACAATATACCCGTGCGTGACGCATCTCCTCTCCCTCCCTTCCTCCCCCTTGTCAGCAACCTAGCCTCTGTCGTCTCCTGACCGAGCTGGCCGGAGAGTGGCCGGCCCTCAAGGCGCTGACCAACACCATCCAGGAAGAGGAGGAGCACGAGACGGAGAAAGGAATGGTAGGTGGCATTTTTTTCCCCATACCATAGTGCCAATCCTCCCTATTTCTTATTTGACCCATTATTTCCGAACAGAACAAAGTGATTTCGCGTCCTCGCCTAACGCACGCAACCGTTTTTTAACTACTCTGTCATGCTCTCCCATTCTCTGTCCACCATTCCTTCCAGGCTATCGATACTCTGCAAGGAGGCTACTCCGTTCTCGGCCGGGCGCTCACCTGTGACGCTGATCTCACCTCTCTCGTCACGAATTTACGCGGGAAATTGTACAAGAGATATGGGCAACACGATTGAATAAGCTCAAGTAGGAGGAATCGTTGTCTTGCAATGTGCGCTTGGACAGGGTGTGTACGTCTTCATCTTTTGCTAGCTGAGATATATGGCCAAGGACACAAGTGGTATTTTGAATAGAATTTTAAGTAGGAAAGGATAAAGACACTTCCTAAAGAAGACTGCAAGCAATGGGGACAAGTATTAAGTGCTTGAGCATCAAAGAGGGATAGTTCTTTAAAAGACGACACAAAAAGAGGAAAAAAACAACACGGTAAGTCTCATGAAGGGCTACTCACTCGACACATAATTGAAAAGTAATGACTTGATTATTTTTTTTTTAAATAAAAAGGAGACTTAAAAAATGATCGGATTAGAACAAAATGAGGCATATTTTGATTTCCAAGGTTCTGTTCATGTTGCATTCGTTTTGCGTTCTTTGAAAATGGATACTTGTGGACCCTAAAATTTCATTTTTAGGACGAACAGGCACGTCAGCTGACGCCGAAACTTCAAGGTCGTAGTGTTCGTGATCCGAGTCGTGATCCCAGACAGCTAATTTCGCACGATACGAAGGCATTTTCCTTGATATGGGAAATGTCAATGTGTGCAAGGTAGTACGTAGCAGTATTAAATCGATGGCCATTCCTGGTCTTTTCCTGCTGTTGTATTTTCGTGGAACGTCAAGCCATTATATTTGCGTCTCATAAAGTTATTTTCGTATTTCATCACATTGTCTACATCACTTTGTTTTGCCTTGTGAAAATCAAGATTACAATAGGCACTATGGCGCCTCCTTCTCCTCACTTTCCACCGACTGCATCCACATCTATGAGTACCTCCGGGCAGTCTCGGTTTTCTACGTTTGAGCCTCAGGATTTGTGCCGCCCTCAAGGTTCGCTTCACGATGGCCTTCCTCGCTCCACCCGCCGGCAAGTCCAAGCCCCCGATCGTATTCCACAGCCGATCTATCTGGGCATTGAAGTGGAGGTACTAGAGTCTCAGGAGGTGGTGCGGTACGGATTGTGCGCACATGACGGCTCCTACACGCTGGACTACTACGAAGAAACTATCGACGTTAGTCATTGCAATACGACACCGGAGAAAGTTGAGTTTTTTGAAGCACATATTCTCCAGAAGCTGAAAGAATACCAATCGAGCATGAATGTCAAGGCTCATTTAATTGGCCTGGGCCTGCGAGTCTGTAACACCATGTGTTTTTTGAAACGGGGCTGCGCTACCATGTGTGTGGACTACGGACGTGAACGCGTGTTCAGTGTGTACGGCTCCGACGTTCCCTCCTTGTCTTCGCGTGTCTGGCTGGAACTTGACGCTATCCCCTTCGTCATGCGGACGCGGGGCCAAACACTGGACGAACGCGCCAGCACCGCGGTGCGTCAGGCGGTAGTGGCCTTATCCCCGCAATACCCCGGGAACATCCCGAGGGTGGTGGTGGGCTACCGGAACGAGGTGGAGATCGATTGCAACATGGACATCCATTTGTATGACTTGGAACATTACCGACAATTTTGCTCGGAAGGTACCTGGCATGCAGTGTTGGCCATGGCCGATGAGCTACGGCAGCGGCAAATCAAGGTTTCTTACTTCAACTCCACCCCTCAAGGGGGGGGAGTGGCGTTGATGCGCCACGCCCTGTTCCGACTGAGCCATTACCTTCGGGTGAACACGCATTGGTTCGTGGCGACGCCGTCTCCGGATGTATTCAACATCACCAAGCGGAAATTCCACAATGTCCTGCAGGGCGTCGCGCCCCAGAATGTCTTTTTGGAAGAGGAAGAGAAGAAGAAGTGGCTGGAGTGGACGAAAATGAACGTGGAACGTCACTGGGACGACCCCGATGGACCCTTGATGACGTCGGACGTGATTGTCATTGATGACCCGCAGGTGTGTGGCCTGATCCCGTGGATCCGACGCTTAAATCCAGAGGCGAAGATCGTCTACCGTTCTCACATTGAAGTCCGGGCCGACCTCATCCGCGACAACCCGCAGGGGCCGCAGGCGCAGACCTGGGACTTTCTTTGGTCTGCGATCAAGCAAGCCGACCTCTTTGTTTCCCACCCCGTGAAGAACTTTGTCCCCGACGACGTGCCTTTGGAAAACGTGGTGATGATGCCCGCCGCCACAGACCCGTTGGACGGATTGAACAAACCCCTGGACGACTTCAACTTCACCTATTACCAACAGGTTTTCAATCGTATCTGCTACGATCAGGGCTCTCGGCGCGTAGATTGGGACCGTCCCTACATCACCCAAGTCGCGCGCTTCGACCCTTCCAAGGGCATCCCGGACGTCCTCTTAGCCTATCATCGACTTTACTGCAAATTTCTTGACGCGGGGGAAAAGAATCGTGTCGAGCCCCGTCGCAGCCATGACTCGAAAAAGGCGGAACCTGCCAATGTGGGGGATGGCGGCCAGCAGGAGACTGAGGAGGCGCGTGGGGAGGCTGAGTCGACAGAGGAGGGCACCGGATGGTCTACGCTACACAGGCAGCTTCGCATGGAGGAAACGACGCTGCCCCAGCTAATTATTTGCGGACACGGCTCCGTGGACGATCCGGACGGGACGTGGGTGTTTGAAGAGGCGCATACGATGCTGAACAAGGAGGACTTTCGGGACCTCTGGCCCCACGTGACCATCGTGCGCATACCCCCTTGCGACCAGATTTTGAATGTGGTTTTACGGGGCGCCGTCTGCGCCTTGCAGCTCAGCCATCGCGAAGGCTTTGAAGTGAAAGTGACGGAAGCCATGGCCAAAGGTGTGCCGGTCGTGGCTTACAAGGCGGGGGGCATTCCTTTCCAGATCCGGGACAAGGAGAACGGTTATCTGGTTCCGGTGGGTGATACAGAGACGGTAGCAGAGCACGTGTATTCCTTATGTACGGATGCCGAGTTGAGGGAAAAGTTCTCACGGAAGGCCCGGGAAGAGATTGGAGAAGATTTCTTTACGGTCCATAATTGGGCGAATTGGGCCTATATTTGGCTCAAAATTAATAACAAACCTCGTGCCCCGCCCACCCTTGAGGAGGTACTGGAGGTTAAAAACAAAACAAAAAAAGGGGAGAAGGACCAGCAGGTCAGGCATGATGTTGAGGAGGAGGGAGGGATGGAAGGTAACGGTGGGCGAAGCGACGAGGACGAGACGCTGGCTGCATTGGGCGAGGTCTGTCTGAATGTGGACGGTAGTCGCAGTCCTTGTGCGCCCTCGTTGCATCGACGGCGCAAGGAAGCTCATGACGTGCTGGGGGGAGGGCGGTGGGTCAAGGACTTGTGGCAGGCCGAATACGTGAAGGGCGAAACGGACGAGGGGGTGCCACGTTACAAAGAACTACATGCCCATCACGTCGAGGCGCATGAGGCCAAGACGTGGGACCGCAACACCACCCTTCGGCAGGAACAATTCACGCCGCCCCCCTTTTTGATCGACCAGCGAAGAGGAAACATCGAGGGCGGTGACGACAGCCTCCCGCGCATCGTGTATAAGCCCGGGCCGAACAGCAAGCTCTGGGTCCGAGATGCCGGCGATTTGGAGGAGGCGTGAGAAGAAAGGAACTGCCCATGTACGGAGAATAAGAGAAAGGATAGGGATTGAGTTAGGATTGACCCGAACCCGAACCCTAACAGAAGTGTATAGCTTTGTGTTGTCAGAGGAGAAATGCAGATCACACACAGCGACAAAGACGGCCGCTTGGCGTGTACATGCTTGAAAAGAGGGATGAAGTAATGGCATGGTAGGGCATTGGAGTTGTATGGCTGGAGGCTTGCATGGGTATCAACGACTTTCCATTCCAGGTGTCGGATATAATTTGGCATGGCATGTGAAGTTGTGGGAAACAATTATTCTTGGAAACAATGCTTTTTTTGAGTGTGTTACAAATCCCCCAAGGGCCTCTTTTCTTCGCCTCTTTGTCCGTCTCCCCCTTTCCTTCCTTCCTTCCCCGCTGACGCACCTCCCTGCCTATGTATCTGGGAGGATTTCAGTCACGATCCCCACCGCAACCGTCTCCCCCTTCTGTCGGAGGATAAATCGACCCAACGGCCGGGAATCCTCAAAACGCTCCACACACACGGGCCGAGCGCATTGAAATTCGACCAAGGCCAGCATGTTCCCTGTCAGGCACCGAGGACGCTCCTTCTTGACCTCGGCCGCCCCCCGCCCCTCCTCCGACAGGGGCTTGGCCAGGGTAGCCGTGAGACGCGTCGCATTCACGGGGATCTCCAGACTTTGCACGTGCATTTGAAAAGGCGTGCCTCGCAAAATGGGCACGCTCAAGGAGGATAACGTGGTGATCTGGGCGGCGAAACGACACGAAACCGGCACGGCGGCTTTCCCTTTACACAAGACACTCCCAATCGATATCCGTGCTGGATCCACCCCTTGCAACGTGATCTCCGCGTGCTCCAAGGCCCCAGCTACCTCGGCCGGACTACCCTCCACCTCGATGCTTCGCACAACAGCCACGTCTCCAATGGGGAGGATCAGGACTTTGGAGCCGGTTTTGACCCCACCCGAGAGGACTCGAACCGAGACGCCCACATTCTTCCCGGCGGGCGCCAGGTCGTTCACGATCATGCGCAGCGGTTTCCCCCGGGCTTCCCGCAAAAATTTGGCGGCGGGCAGGAAGTCGTCCATGGCCGTCAACAAGGACGGGCCCGTGTACCACTCGCGCAGCCCCCCCCCTCCTTCCTTCCCTCCCTCCCGCCCTCCCTCCTTCACGTTCTCCCCCGTCAGCCCACTCACAGGTACGAACCGGATCCGTTCGGACTTAAACCCGGTCTGCTCCAGGAAAGGCGTCAAGCTTGTGACGATACCCTGGTATCGGGCCTGAGACCAGGGCGGGTCTGCCGCGTCGAGTTTGTTCACCGCCACCAGGATCTGGTTCACCCCCAACGCCCGTGCCAGCAGGGCATGCTCCTTGGTTTGCCCCTGGCTGAGGCCGTCGCGACCGGTGCCCGCCCCGGCGAAACCGGCTTCGAATTCCCCCGTCGTCGCGGGCACGACCAACAAGGCTACGTCCGCCTGGGCCGCCCCCACGATCATTTGCGGGACAAAGTCGGCGTGTCCGGGGGCGTCTAAGAGGGTGACGACCCGGTGGGGGAGTTCGATGCGTTTTTGGCCCACTTCCATGGTCACGCCATGCGCGCGCTCTTCCCCGTCTTCGTCCATCATCCAAGCCAAGTAAAAAGAAGCTTTGCCGAGGGCGCGGGCGTCCCGTTCGAATTTTCGCGCTTCCCGCACCGACACCGTCCCGGTAGAGACCAACACCTGGCCCATTAAGGTCGATTTCCCCGCGTCCACATGCCCGATCACCACCATCGCGATCCGTGCCTTCTCCCCCTCCTTCTCTCCCTCTTTTTTGGAAGGCAATACGTCCTCCTCCCACACCTCGGGATCCTTTGACAGCCCGCCCAGAGATGCCCGGGAGGCGATCACGTTCCCCGCGCCCGCCTGCGCTCCCTCGCAGCCGTCCTCTCCTTCTCCAAGACCCGGCGAGGCACTCTTGAAGCGAGGAGGGGGGGTGGAGGCCCGCGATAGGTGCACGCTCTGCACGCGGCTGGTCACCTCCTCAACCTCCCCGACACTGTTGCTGCTGGTGGGGCGGCTCAAATTGCTGCTGCTGTTGTTCCTGCTCTGGTTTCCCAACAATAGATTCCCGCTCGACCGCCGTTGAGGTGTGGGCCGTACCAATTGCCCGGGAGGGAGGGGGGGAGGGAGGGAAGCAGTGCTCTCCGTCCCTGCCGTCAACCCTCTGCCTTGTTCTCCCCTTCCCCCATCCTCCGGTGAACTCAGGCGGGACGGAGAGGGCGTCACGACCCGGGATGGGACAGCCGAGGGAGGTTGAGAGGATGAAGGGGTGGAGGAGGAGGATGAGGAGGTGGCGGGGGGTGTGGATGGGGGAAGGAGGAGGAGGGCGGACAGGGCAACGTCTGCGTCGTAGTTGGCTTGACGCACGGCCGTACGAATCTGGTCGTCTGACAATTCCCCAACTTGTCCGCTTCCCTTGATCAAATGGAAAGCCGGGTCCACTAAATCGGCGTCGAAAGCTTCGGAGATGGTCGCCAGGCGGGGATGTGTGCCTTTAACGTCTTCCTGGACCGGGGCCCGGGGTCCGGCTTGTGAGCTTCGTAATATTGGAGCGACCGGTGCGTTGTGTTGGGCCGCCGCGTGGTCCAAAAGGGATGACAAGGAGGCCCCATGGCTGCTAGGTAGGTGGCCCTGGAGCTGCTGACGACGGTGGTACGCATAGGTACCTTCGCCTTCTTCCTCCTCTTCCTCCTCTTCGTCTTCGTACCCATAGTCGTCATAGTCATCGTCGTAGCTGTATGTCCGATTCCGGACGGCGCGATGACGGGACATGCTCGGCTACGGGAGAAGTGAAATACAAAATCTTGACCGCGTAGGAAAGGCTTTCGAAAAACTTGGAGGCTGAGTGGCGGGAATGACGTTGTGGAGGCTTCTGGCCACGCCTAGTTGACCGACCTCGGTTGCGTGTAGATGACCACCGTTTCGCATAAGACCGCCTAAGGCTGGCCTGGCGTACGGATCTGTCGAGTGAAAGATATGCGTTTTGGTGAGAATGTGTCGGATGGGCGGCGACGGGACGCAAAAGCAAGCACTTTGTAGCTAGGGGCATGGAGGGACGGATGAAGGCAATAGGTACTAGTAGTACCTCTTCGTAGTACGAGGTCTGATACAGAGGGATCAAGAGCGGTAGAAATGTTGCCAAGCACATCACAGTGAAAAGCTCATGCTGACACACAAGGTATTCAGCACCACTGTGACCTTCAGTCTCGTGAACGGGCCTTTTGTTACGCCCGTGTCACGTGTGTTTTGCTGGGATCTTGAGCCTCGCTGACAGCAAACGTGAGGAGCACCAATGAGCGAGAGGCGGCTTGCGACGTCCTCTTTTTAAAGAACCGGTACATAAATTATTTGGTTTTCACCCGTACCATCAAAGACATAGGGCATGCTGTGAAGTGGTCTCCCCCAAAGTGACGCCCGGCTTGCCTCTTACCGGTACGCACCAAGTATTTATTTCCTCCCTCTGCTGAGCATTGACACACTGTTCTTCCTATATTTGGTCCTGTTATCCACTCTTTCTCTATTTCCGTACTTTAATCCGCCCTTTTCACGTATGAAAAGTGCACAGGTATATCGATGGAATAACAGAGCTTCCAATGGGCTTGCATCGTACGTATGTATATATGTCCTGACCATGTCGCACCTGCTTCCAACACACTTCGTGCATTCCCACCGTTTTTTTCTCACTCCGTCGATCCCTCCTCTTCGATAAACTTTTGTCTGGACTCTCGAAATATCAGGCAATGAAGTGATTGAAGCATCCCAATGGGAAAATTCCTTTGATTTCGCGGTTTCATGGCATGAAAGAAACGCCACCAACAAGTCTTGAGCATCTCTAACCTCCTCCCGGAAAGCATTTCTTCAACCACCTTCGACTCCGTCGTGGGAATGCTCCTTCGAAAAATACCATGGAACTATCAAAGCAATGCCAATGGCCCTCCCCACAAGATTAAATTTTCGATCTCGACGCCAAAGAAACGTTCGACATTCCAGCGGCAAGGCCAGCACCCAGTCATTCGTTCTTTTCCTCCCCCTGCTTCCCTCCCTCTTTCCCTCCCCCCCTCTCTCCTTCCCTCAGCTACCCCGGCGGCCATGCCAACGGGCGCCCCGCCAAGATATGCATGTGAAGATGGTGCACCGATTGGCCGGCCTCCTCGCCGTCATTCACTATCACCCGGTAACCCCCCTCGATGTTTTCCTGCCGCACAATCTCCGCCACCGCCACCATCATCTCCCCCAGCACCCCCTTCTGCTCCCGGCTTGCTTTCCGCAGGGCCGTCAGCCCCGCACGCCGCTTGGGAATCACGAGAATGTGGACTGGGGCCTGAGGGGCGATGTCTCGGAAAGCCAACACTTTGTCGTTCTCGAACACAACTTGAGACGGCAGGGCCTTGGCAAGGATCTGGTCGAAGACGGTGGCGGGCGCCAGGTCCTGAAGGTCTGCGCCCAGGATGCTGCTCCATCGCCGTTTCTCTTCCCAGCCTTGGATGCCGAGGATGATTTCCGAATGGACCTTGGGATTGGGGGGGGAAGAGGTGGCAATCAATCAGAACTTAAAGAATTTCATGCCGTTGCTTCCATCAGCGCTTCCTAATGACGGTCCTAGAGGTAGAATATGCTGATCTACACATTCATTCCCCTGGAGGAGGGACAGTTGAAAATTTAAATTCAAACCCGCCGTTGCACAGGGGAGACTGACGCAGTCGTCCAAACGCCACAAGAGGGACGACATAGCCACCACAACGGGCAGGATAGAAGAAGGAGAGGAAAGGATGGAAGGAGGAAAAGAGGGAGGGAAGGAGACCGCACCTTTTGAAAAGCCGCTTCGTTCGCTAGGAGGTAATCCCACCACTTGGTGAGCTTGGGCCCAAACACCTCCTGATACGTCCAGCCAAAATGATTCGGCAGTATCTGTTCCAAGAAAACACCAGTGGCGAAGAGGGTGGCGTCCGCCATGGACTTCTCGGCCCCGCACAGGTAAGGGCCGTTACTGTCCGTTAACTCCTCGAGGAGGGCCATTTGTTTTTTTAAATCCTGGAGGGCGTCCTCCCGGTTGTCGAAGATGCCGAAGGGGGGCGCGGCCTTATACATACATCCTTGGACGGTGGTAATGTACATGTCATGGAAGCGGCAGATGAGGTCGCTTTTGGTCCGCGCGGCTAGGGTGGAAGGGAGGTAGGATGGGCCGGTCTCGACGTATTTGTGGACGAGATGGCGGAGGATGGTGTCGGATTCAAAGATTTGAAAATCGGCGAGCGTGTGGTCGATGAGCACGGGGACTTTGCCTTGGGGGTTGATGGAGGTAAGGGGGCCATCCGGTTTCTTGATTTCAATCTATTGAGAAAAGGGAAGAGTGTGGGAGGGAGGAAGGAAAGAAGAGAGGGAAAGAGGGAGGGAGGGAGGGAGGGAGGAAGGGAGGGAGTGAACGCGTGCACACCCAGGACGTGGTCCTCGCCGCCACTGCTACCTCGACAAGCCATTCCATCATCTCCACGTGCACGCATGTATTTTTTTGCGCTTTGTGGCCCCGTGTTCTATCCCCACACCATCTTTCATCCCGAGAAAGGTTATTGAGGACCCCGAACCCTCCTTTCCCGTCCTCTGCGGGAGGCGCTCACCTTGTCCTGAAGGCCCTTGTCGTAGATGACCACGCGGCATCGTCCTCCATTGTTGGAGACCGGAAAATCGTAGAGTGTCGCATCTTTACCCGCCGTCATTTGGATCCTTGTGCGGCCCTCCGCTCGAATGGAAGCACCCGTCCACAGCGATCCTTGAGGAGAGACCGAGGCTGGAGTCAAAAAACCTTGAGCCAGGCCAAAAAGGAGGACGGTTGAGACCTAATGTTGACGCAGCGTGTATAGATAGGCGAATGAGTATGTCTTCATACCATTTTGGCGGTCCCTTTGCGACCCAAACACAGAAAGCTCGCAGTGCCACATTGATACTTGAGGTTGCTGTCACTTCCAGCCAGTGCCCTTTCTATGCACTGCAAACAAAAATCGTCAAATATTTGTCTCGTTCACTCTGCCAACAACGAGCTTCACAAGCCACGACTTGATAACATGTGACCACGAAATCCGAGGCAGGGAAGTGATGGGGGTGGGGAGGCGAGAGGAGGAGGCGGCTAGCAGCAACAATGCAAAAACCATTTCCCAGAAACCAACCTACCAACACAAAGACGTCGCCAACGCGTAATCCCATCGCACAGACTTTTCCTCTCTTCTCCTGTGCGTGTGTTTGTGTAGCGGGCGCGGCCGTGAGCCAGAAATTGCGGCACCGGGTGGTCAACTTCTCGGACGTGTGTCACTCCCTCGATTAATGGATCGAAGCTTCCTCCCGCTTCTTCCTTTCAATTCCCTGTGGTCGTGAACAAACAAGCAAGGAGACCGTCGAGTATCACTCGGGCAGTCGGCAACAATCGGCTCTGTGAGATCGTTGGCACCATTTAGCGTCTTTGGCCTCTTTTCTGGGTTTTCTGCCTCTCGCATTCTCACTCCCAAGCCTGCGTCGTGCTTCTCGAGGAGAGGGCGGGCGTTAAATTGCATGTCCGTCACAGAGAACGACCAAACCTGCGAAACGACGACCGATTGCTCACCTGAAATCCCATAAATGTAGTTTACCTTCCATTTCTTGGCATTCCAGGGCGCGCGGGGGAAGAAAAAGACGATCCAGACGCGCCAACCACAGAGAGTGCAACCATACACCTCTTCCGGCGCCATCACGCAGGCAGCTTTCGGGAGTACCCTGCTGAAGGGATCAAAATACCCATGGCAGACGCTGCCAGCGACCCGACCACCTCAAATATTTCTCACGATGTAGGCATGGGGACTTTCGTCTTGGCTCTGGCGTTGGGAATTGTAGCCCGGGCCTGCCTCTCATCCTTTGTCCGTCTCCCGTACACGTGCCTCGTCCTCATCTTCGGACTTCTCTATGGCTTTCTTATCTACACGGAAGTCGGGATCACGGGGTCGGACATCTTCAGTCGATCCGCAGACCTGTGGATCAATATCTCGCCCGAAGCTATCTTGACGGTGATCCTGCCTATCCTGATCTTCGGTTCGTCCTTCGCCAGTGACCTTCACTTGTTCTTGCAGCAGCTGACTCCTGTGTTGACGCTTGCCGGGCCTGCTGTGCTCGTGAACGCAGCACTACTGGGGCTGACGGCTAAATACGTGCTACCGTACAACTGGGACTGGATGACCTCACTTATGGTAGGGTCGATGCTGTCAGCGACAGACCCTGTGGCCGTGGTGGCGATATTGAAGGAGCTGGGAGTGGTGGAAAGCCTGTCCATCCTGATCGACGGGGAGAGCTTGCTGAACGACGGCTTTGCCATTGTCCTGTACACGATATTCAGCCGACTGGTGGTACACGAAGAGACCCTGTCCGTCTTGGAGACGGTGGAGTCCGCCGTCATCCTCTGCCTGGGCGGGCCGGCCATAGGGCTGGTGGTAGGGGCGTTGACCAGCTACATCTTAGGCGTGCTTTTGAACGACCCAGCGTCGGAAATCACGAGTGAGTGCGTGGGGGTTACGTTTGGGACGGTTTTACCCGGGAAATGTGGACTGTGTGGCCACATTTGGCATGGGAGGCCGCCTGGCAGGATCGCATGGGGGCCGCAGACTGACAGAAGGTTTCACCGCATACCACCCTCTCACCCATTTTTTTCCAATGTCTTGGTCTTTTCTACCAGTGACCATCCTCTGCGGCTACGGTGCCTACCTCCTTGCCGAGCTCGCCGAAGCCTCTGGTGTCCTCTCCATGGTGGTGGCCGGTCTCTACCTCTCCTTCCACGGTTTAGGCCGCATCTCCGCCCGCGTCACCGGTTCGCTCAAGTCCTTCTGGGCCATGGCGGCATTCATCAGCGAGACCATTATTTTCTTTGTCAGCGGCTTGATCATGGCGGAGAAAGCCCTGATTTCCGAGACGGTCCAGGGCCGCGACTGGGGCTACCTCTTCCTTCTCTACCTGATCGTAAACGCCACCCGCTTCGTCGGGGTTTTCCTCTTCTTCCCCACCTTAGCCCGTGGTCCCTACGGTATCAATTGGCGCCAAGCCGTTCTGCTCTCGTGGGGAGGATTGCGGGGTGCAGTCTCCTTAACTTTGGCCTTGGTCGTGAGTCAGGAAGAGGGAATTCCGGAGGAAACCCGCGCACTCATCCTCTTCTTCACGGCTGGCATTGTCCTTCTGACCATATTGATCAACGGCTCTACTTGCAAGCTCGTGCTTCAGAAGCTCAAGCTGAACAATCCTACCCGGGTGGAGCAGGAACTTTACATTCGCGCCATGAATCTGATCGAAAACGAGCTCGAGGTGTCGTTGCTGAAGCTCAAGAACGACAAGTACTTGGGAAATGCGGATTGGAACGTGGTTTATCGTTATCTGCCCGTGTTCTCGCCGCAAATTTATTGGCACCGGGTAAGGGAAGGGCATATTTGTCTGGACGAGGCAGAGATTGCCTTGGTGGGCCGGTACGTGCGGGAAGAGGAGGAGGAAGAAGAAGGAGGGGAGGAAGGTGGGTGGAAGGAAGGACGGAAACGGAGCCACAGTTTGATGGGGCACACTATGGTGGGGTCGGGCCCCGGGAGCCTCTTGAGCCCCCTCTTCTCCTGCTGTGGAGGGAGTCGGGAGGGCGGGGGAGGGGGAGGAAGCAAGTACGAGGAGTTACCTCCCCGCTTGCGTCATCGCTGGCGGGAATACACGAGCCGTTTCAACGGAAAATTGAAATCTGGGATCGACGGAGAGAGATTGAGCGGGATTCGGAAGCAAGTGTGGGAGAGCTTAGCATTGGCCCGCGGCGTGTTTCCTCCCGCCACCCCCTCGGCCCTCCCTCCGCCCCCCCCTCCCTCTCACCCGCATGCCTTCGGTTTGTTGCCCCTCCCGTCCTGGGTGCACGGGGAGGAGAAGGGCGAGAAGGGTGGAAGGGATGGCAAGGCAAAAGAGGGGAAGGAGCAGGGAGGCAAGGGGGGGCCGGGGGTCGGGAAGGAGGGCGGCGGTTGGCACTTCCGACGTGCCACGCGCGACATGGAGAGCGCGGGGGAGAAGGAAGGGCAGAAGGAGGGAGGGAGGGAAGGAGGAAAAGGAGAGAGCGTGCTGCCCGCCCAAGGGCCCCTGGACTTTCAGCCACTGGTCTCCAGGCACCACCACTCCCTCGATGACCCACGCCCTCCCCAGGTCCTCAAGGGGTCCCCGCAGCGGCTCATGCCTGTGCTCCCCGAGGCCTCCCGGTCGTTGCCTACTGCTTCGGTCCCCCCCTCTCGGAACCTCTTTGCGAACCTCTTCACCGCTCCCACTCCCCCTCCTCCTCCATCCTCCCACGCCCCTGCCGCCGCCTCCCTCCCATCCGTCGACGCCAGCCTGGACCCGCCCGTCAATGTGGAGAACCCTCCCCTCCCTCCTTCCTTCCCTCCCTCCCTCCGTCCCTCCTCGCGGGCTCTCAGGGAAGCCCGCATTCGCTTGCTCACGGTTCTCCGGCATGTCTACTCCTCCTCCTTCCACTCCGGCCTCCTCTCCCCCCCAGGCCTCCGAGCTTTTGAACGGAACCTCTCCATACTCATCACCCAGCCTTCCCTCCCCCTCAACGAATGGGCGGGTTTGGAGGGACACATTCTTCTGCCGTTACGGGCCGTCAAAGCACGGCCCAACTGGCGGCGATTGCCGGTGATGGGAGGCGTCGTGGAGTTTTTCCTCTTTCAAAAGTTGGCTTTTTTCTTTGAATTGGCCGTCGTCTTTATCGAAGCGCATTCGAGCATCAACATAAAATTGAGCGAACTCTTCGGTAAAAACGGGCCCGTGACCCGGCAGCTTGAGAAGGAAGTGGAGGAGGAAGTGAGCAAGGCCAAGGCCGCCCTGGAAGAGTTCGTGCCCGTCTTCCCCGACATCATCAACAGCGTCAAGACGGAAATGGCGGCCCGTGTCCTCCTGCACAAGTGTCGCTCCATGCTGGAGGCGGCCGAGGAGAGCGGGTCCTTGGAAACGCGGGAGTTTGAAGACGCGATCCGGGAGGTAAGTCTTACATTAGTGCGTTAGTTTACCATATGTGAAGGTGTGTACATGGGGAACGGTCGTGCGTGAGTACCGACCTTGGCTTCCCTCGTCTTCGGTGGGCAACCGAAATATGCTATCACCCGCTGCCAGCCACCGAGAAAAATGCACTTAGGTCTTGTTTTTTCCTGGCCCCTTTCCTGGCCTCCCTCCCTCCCTCCCTCCCTCCCTCCCTCCTTCCCTCCCTCCCTCCCACCCAGGTGGACGACTCCATGGTCAAGCTCTACGACCACACCCACGCCGAGGCCCCCGCCCCCCGTTCGTCCCTCCTAGCCAGCCTCTCCTTCCTCCGCTTCCTCCCTCCCTCCCAGCGCGACAGTCTCTTCGCATCCCCGTCCTCCCCCTTCTGCCGCGACGTGTACGTGCGGAGCGACACCTGCTTCCTCCCCAAAACGTCCTCCCTCCCTTCCTCCCCCCCTGCCTCCCTCCCGGGCTGGTACGTGATAGTTCGGGGCTCCGTAGCGGTGGATCCCGACGTGGAGGAGGAGGAGGCGTCGGAAAGCCACATTTTGCAACAGGGCTCTGTAGTGGGTTATGTGGAATCCTTGCTTCAGCACCCTTCGATCCAAGTGCCCTATTCCTACACGGCGGCCTCCTTTGTCCACCTCTTGTACTTCGACCGGGCCCTCCTGATGGCGGAAGCGGGGCGGCGATGGAGGGAGGGGGAAGAAGAATTGTTGAGGTCGCTCTGGTGGGTGGTGGCGGCCTTGGAGTTGAAGCAAGAGGGTGGGAGGGAGGGCGGGGAGGAGGGCGGGAGGGAGGGCGTCGGTCTGCAGGAATGCTCACTGGCACAACTGGCGTCTCTTTTGGGCGAGGCGACGCTTTTGCACCTCCCTGAAGGTGGACAGGGAGGGAGGGAGGGAGGGAGGGAGACTATGCGCCGGATGAACCTGATGACGCTGACAAGGGGGGGGACCCTGAGGAACTTGCTGCCTCTGACCGGACGGGGGCCGAACGAGGGAGGGAGGGAGGGTGGGAGGGAGGGAAAGAAGGATGGGCTGGTGGAGATGACGATGGGGGCGCCCGGGACGTCTTTGGCAAGTCAGTTCCAGGAAGCCTTGCAACAGCAACAACAACAACCACAGCAACCGCAACAGCAACAGCAACAGCACGAGGTTTTTGAAGCCGATGCGACCAGCCACCTGGTGCTTTTGACCGGGTGGATGGAGCGGGTGGATGCTGGGGGCCAGGCCGAGGCGGGGAAAGGGAAGGAGAGGGAGAGACGTCCTCCCCTTTGGGGAGGTCGGGGACGAGAGAGGGAGGGAGGGAAGGAGGAGAAGGACAAGAAAGGCCCGGGGGGGGTCACTGGGGCCTTGACAGCCATTTTGAGCACGGTGGGCGGGGCAGGGGGGGGAAAGGGAGGCGGTGGCGGAGACAGTGGGACAAGGTCGCCTGCGATGCCTCTCGTGGCGCCGCCTACCATGGTGGTCCCCTACCTCCCTGCTGGCCGTTACACGCTGGCGCCCGGAACCGTGGCCTTTGTCCTACCCGAGAGTAAATGCCGACTGGTCCGGCAGCAGGTGCAGCGTCGGTCCCCTCACACAGAGTCGGCGCCTCCGAAGGAGGAGGAGGAAGGAGGTGAGGAGGGAGAAGGGGAGGGCGAGGGTGGAGAGCGTGGGGGCAGGAGCCTATTGGGAAAGGAAGGGGAGGGATTGATCCCTCATCGCTTCACAAAAGCCGCCTCGGTGGGATCCAGGCATCCACCGGCTGCGCGCCAATCTCCTTCTCAGCCCGACACGCCCCTGCTCTCGGTCCATTTTCGGTCCTACACGGGCTCCCCGGAGGGGGGGAAGGCGGGAGGATGGGGGGGAGGTGCAGGTGCCCTGAAGCCACGCCGGTCGCTTTCGCATGCTGCGGGTGGGCAGCATCATCGCACAGTCGGAGGTTACAATTTGGTGGACCCGTTGCCCTTTGATAGGAGCGGGGAAAAAGGCGACCCGGAAGAAGACGTGGCGGAGGAGCAGCCGCCATGGCAAGAAGCTGAGGAGGAAAGCGGGTTGAGGATGCGACGACGCCGACCTTCGCCCCCGCTGGGCATTGTGGGTGCCCCCATGGCGTTGTACGGCAATTCTCCTCTAGCGGGGTCGGCAGGGGGGGTTGAAAGTAGTGAGCTGAGGAGAAGGAACAGCGCATCGTCGGATCAGGGGAGGGAAGGAGATGGATACGGAAATAGGGATGGAGGAGGGGACATGGACGCCGGGGAGTCGACTGAAATTCGTCTGAGCCGAAGTCTGTCAAAGAGCGGGGGTTCTAAGGGAGTGTGAGGTGGACATGGATGGAAGAGCAGCGATGGGAATACAAAGAAGAAGGCGGAAAATGATGAGGCGCAGGAAGCGTGCATGCTGCACCGAGAGGGATAGACGGAGAAATAGAATAGGAAATTATCGAAGGAAAGCATGGAAATTTCAAAATTTCGTTGATGTATGTGTACATGGAAAGCACCGACGTGAAAAATTGTCAGGGGACAAAAACCAGGATGATAGATGAAGACGATAGGGTTCAGGATGGAGATGAGAAGGGAAAAAAAGGAAAAATCCACAACTTCAACAACGACCGTGCTCGCTGCATGTTACGAGATTCTTACTGGAGCGGAGCATTAAAATGCCATGTGTTTGATGAAATTACTGTTCTTAGTTCATTCAAATGAGTCCAGGCCCCAAACTGAGCGGGGAGAGAAATTCAAAATTTCAAATCGTCGGTCGATGCCTGCGGGCGGGCCGACCCTGTTACATTCTGACACAAAAAACAATTGCCGCAGTGGACCATGCGAAGGCAACATTGTTGCAAGGACGATGTGTGTTGAGAGTTTGTTTTGATAGAGTGGGCGGAGCGAGCCCATGAATGTATATAATGCGCGTAATCAGTCAGGCGAACAATATATTCTGCCGCTAGTATCTATGGCATCACGCTACCACGATTGATGTCCCATGGCCCTTTTCCCTGTTGCCTTCAACTTTCCCCCCCTCAATGCCCGCTCTTGCAAACGAGTCTGTCATGTGCCTATAGACATGTCCAGTGTTAACACAGAAATGGTTGACACACGCTCATAGTACTTCCATCGTGGGAGGTTGCGAGAGAACACATTTCAGCACCTGTATATTCACCGACTCCCGCAAGATGGGAGGCCTTCCGCTGCTGGTACCTATCCAACCATAACACCTTTTCCTGAACTTATTTATTCTTAGATCATTGATCGTGCACTGAGGCTGGTAGCAGCAAAAGAGGCCACTCGTGGAGTGGTAAAAGAAAAGCGCCAGCTCAAGTGGCACGGATCCACAGCAAGCGGAACACTCCCTGCAAGACAGTTGAAATAGCCGCCTCGTTTTGGAAGAGGGTGCTCAAGCTCCTCTTTTTCACATTTCTACGCGACCTCGGAGCTTTAGAACAAGAGAAAATTTAATTTACCGTACAAGGGTACAAAGGGGCTTTTGCGCCCTGTCTCGGGCACCCTTCTTTGCGCTGAGACGGTACAAATGGCAGATTTTACAGAGCACTCGGATCCACATCCATCCTCCTCAGCGGATGTGGGTATGGGGACTTTCGTCATGGCCCTTACTCTGGGAATCATCGCTCGGGCCTATCTGTCTTCCCTGATCCGTCTCCCGTACACGTGCCTCGTCCTCATCTTTGGACTTCTCTATGGCTTTATTATCTACACGGAAGTCGGGATCACGGGATCGGACATCTTCAGTCGATCCGCAGACCTGTGGATCAATATCTCGCCCGAAGCTATCTTGACGGTGATCCTGCCTATCCTGATCTTCGGTTCGTCCTTCGCCAGTGACCTTCACCTGTTCTTGCAGCAGCTGACTCCTGTGTTGACGCTTGCCGGCCCTGCTGTGCTTGTCAATACAGCCCTACTGGGGCTGACGGCTAAATACGTGCTACCGTACGGCTGGGACTGGGCCACATCCTTCATGGTAGGGTCGATGCTGTCAGCGACAGACCCTGTGGCCGTGGTGGCGATATTGAAGGAGCTGGGAGTGGTGGAAAGCCTGTCCATCCTGATCGACGGGGAGAGCTTGCTGAACGACGGCTTTGCCATTGTCCTGTACACGATATTCAGCCGACTCGTCCTGCACGAAGAGACCTTCTCGCCATTGGAGACGTTGGAGGCGGCCGTTACTCTCTGTCTGGGCGGGCCGGCCATAGGGGTGGTGGTAGGGGCCGCCACAAGCTACATCCTCGGCACGCTCATCAACGACTCCGCCTCTGAAATTACCGGTGCGTTTTTAAAACGCCAGGTCTTATGAGTCAGCGGAGGGGAACGGGCGGGGCAATCGCTTCCTTGTCCTCCTTGAGGCCCCCGGGGGACTCTGGCTCTCTCCCACGAGCAACTCACCGAACCCTCCTCATTTCCTCCCTTTTCCAGTGACCATCCTCTGCGGCTACGGTGCCTACCTCCTTGCCGAGCTCGCTGAAGCCTCTGGTGTCCTCTCCATGGTGGTGGCCGGTCTCTACCTCTCCTTCCACAGCGTCGGGCGTATCTCCGCCCGGGTCACCCGTTCATTGACCTCCTTCTGGGCCATGGCGGCCTTTATTACCGAGACCATTATTTTCTTTGTCAGCGGCTTGATCATGGCGGAGAAAGCCTTGGTCTCAGAGACTATCTTGCGGCGCGACTGGGGCTACCTCTTCCTTTTCTATCTCATCCTGAACGCTACCCGCTTCGTCGGGGTTTTCCTCTTCTTCCCCACCTTAGCCCGTGGTCCCTACGGTATCAATTGGCGCCAAGCCGTCCTGCTCTCGTACGGAGGATTGCGGGGTGCAGTCTCCTTAACTTTGGCCTTGGTCGTGAGTCAGGAAGAGGGAATTCCGGAGGAAACCCGCGCACTCATCCTCTTCTTCACGGCTGGCATTGTCCTTCTGACCATATTGATCAACGGCTCTACTTGCAAGCTCGTGCTTCAGAAGCTCAAGCTGAACAATCCTACCCGGGTGGAGCAGGAACTTTACATTCGCGCCATGAATCTGATCGAAAACGAGCTCGAGGTCTTCGCAGGGAAGCTTAAGAACGACAAGTATCTGGGAAGTGCGGATTGGAACGTGGTTTATCGTTATCTACCCGTGTTCTCGCCGCAAATTTATTGGCACCGGGTAAGGGAAGGACACCTTTGTCTGGACGAGGCAGAGATTGCCTTAGTGGGCCGGTACGTGCGGGAAAATGAGAGTCAGGAGAGAAAAGGGAAGGAAGAAGGGGGGGGCTTCAGCGATGAGGAGTGGGGCGCAGGTCATGGCAGAGTGGAGGAAAACGGGGAGGCCCTTGGGCCCCACAAGTCGTTCTTTGGGAGTTTTCTCTTTCGACCCTTCGCCTGCGTTCTCTCTATGATGGGCTACAAACCTGGCAAGGACGGAGGGGGAGGGGAAGAGGAGTGCAGCTACGAGGAGCTTCCCACCGGCCTTCGTCGCCGCTGGCGGGAGTACACGAGCCGATTCAACGGAAATTTGAATACCGGGGTCGATGGCGAGATGCTGTGTGCGATTCGGAAAAAGGTGTGGCAGGGTTTGGTGGGGACGCGGGGAGGGATACCTGGCGCGCGTCCTGCTCTTCCTCCCGCCCTCCCTCCCTCCCGCCCTCCCCCCGCCAAGCCTACGGCTACGGACAGCGACTCAATGGAGGGTGGAAAGGCGCGCATGATCCGAAGCCGGAGTTTGGGCGGGGCGATGCTGCGGGGAGGAAGGGATGGAGGGCGGGATGGAGGGCGGGAGGGAGGGCGGGGAGGCGAGTGGTCAGCACCGGGGAGCGTCCGGGTGAGAGGACATGCCAAGGACGCGCCAACGAGTCAAAACCCTTTGGATTTCCAACCCTTCGCGCCCCGACCTCCGACGGAACGCGGGCCCGCGAAGACCGAGGAGGCAGCCAGGCTCGCGAAGGAGAAGGCGCTGCGCCTCCCCCCTTCCTCCTCCCCGCCCTCCATCTCCGCCGACTTCTCCCTTCCCCGCCCGCACGACCCTGGCCACACCTCCCGCCCGGCCCTGCCTCAATTCACCCCTCCCCCGCCCTCCCTCCCGCCCTCCCTTCCGCCCTGCTCCCACACACTGACCGAGGCCCGCCTCCGCCTTTACACCGTGCTCAAGCACGTCTATTCCTCCTCCTTCTACTCCGGCCTCCTCTCCCCCCGGGGCTTGCGGGCCTTCGAGCACAACATCTCCACCCTCCTGATGGACACGTCGGTACCCCTGAATGAATGGGCTGGCCTCGAGCACCACATCCTCTTTCCCCTCCGCGCCGTCCGCGCCCAAGCGCGACTTCGGCGGCTGCCCTTGGTGGGAAGGGCGGTGCAATACCTCCTGGGGAAAAAACTGGCTTTTTTCTTTGAATTGGCCGTCGTCTTTATCCAGTCGCACTCGAACGCGCACAAAAAACTGAACGAACTGTTCGGTAAAAACGGGCCCGTGACCCGGCAGCTTGAGAAGGAAGTGGAGGAGGAAGTGAGCAAGGCCAAGGCCGCCCTGGAAGAGTTCGTGCCCGTCTTCCCCGACATCATCAACAGCGTCAAGACGGAAATGGCGACCCGCTACATGCTCAACAAGTGTCGCTCCATGCTGGAGGCGGCCATGGAGAGCGGGTCCTTGGAGAAACGGGAGTTTGAAGACGCGATCCGGGAGGTCAGTGCGTTACCATTTGAATGTTTGAATTCGAAAGATGGTGGGAACCGATAGGAGACTTTGAAACCGTGACGGCGAGGTAGTAAGAGAGAAGACTAGGCCCGATCGCCTCCTCGCTTTCAATTTGCGGTGTCCGATCTCACTTTCCCCCCTTCTTCCCTCCCTCCCTCCCTCCCTCCTTCCCTCCCTCCCTCCCTCCCTCCCTCCCTCCCTCCCTCCCTCCCTCCTTCCCTCCCTGCCATGAAGGTGGACGACTCCATGGTTAAACTCCACGACCACACCCCACGCCGAGACTCCCTCCCCCCGTTCCTCCCTCCTGGCCAGCCTCTCCTTCCTCCGCTTCCTCCCTCCCTCCCAGCGTGACCTCCTCTTCTCCACTGCCTCCCCCTTCTGCCGCGACGTGTACGTCCGGAGCGACACCTGCTTCCTCCCCAAAACGTCCTCCCTCCCTTCCTCCCCCCCTCCCTCCCTCCCGGGCTGGTATGTGATAGTCCGGGGCTCCGTCATAGCGGAAGGCGCCAAAGCGGGCGGGCGGGAGGGGCGGACGCTCCCACCCGGTTCTGTAGTGGGTTATGTGGAATCCTTGCTTCAGCACCCTTCGATCCAAGTGCCCTATTCCTACACGGCGGCCTCCTTTGTCCACCTCTTGTACTTCGACCGGGCCCTCCTGATGGCGGAAGCGGGACGGCGATGGAGGGAGGGGGGAAAGGTCCTGCTCCGCTCGCTGTGGTGGGTGGTGGCGGCCCTGGAGTTGAAGAGGGAGGAGGGAGGAGGCGTCCTGGCCTTGCAAGCCTGCACGTTGGCCGAACTGGCGGAGTTGCTGGAGGAGGCTACCCTGGTGCATGGCAATGAGGGGGGGGAGGGCGGGAAGGAGGGGCTGGGGAGGCGAGGGAGTCTGCCGCCCTTGTCCCTGCCCCATGTGCGGCAGAGGACGGTCTCTCGGACCGAGAGCGAAGGCGAGAAGGAGGGTGGGCGGGAGGAAGGGAGGGAGGGCAGCTCGGAGGTCACCGTGGGAGGGCGGGGCTCGGGCTTGTACCCGCCCCTTGTCCATCGGAATTCGTCCCAAGGCCGGCGGCCACCGAGCGTGTACGAGGCGGACGGGAACAGTCATTTGCTGTTGCTGCAGGGCAGGATGGAGGTCGGGAAGGAGGGCGGGGGGGAGGGCGGGGAGGAGGGCGGGAAGGAGGAGGGGCACCGTCGGCATGTCTTGCCCCAGCTGTGGTGGGGGCGGAGCACCGGAAGGCAGGATGAGAAGGGAGGGAGGCTTCTAGAAGGTGGGGAGGGAGGGAACGAGGGAGGGACCGAGGGAGGACTGGAGGGAGCCGCCGGGGTACCTGGGGGAGAAAAGGAGGAGGGTGGGGGAGGCGATCGAGGAGGAGGAGGAGGAGGAGGAAGAGGAGGAGAGGGAGGAGGAGGAGGAGGAGGAGGAGGAGGAGGAGGAGGAGGAAGAGGCGGGGCGACGGTGGTGATGCCTTCGACGACGCTGACGGCGCCCCCCACGGTGGTGGTCCCCTACCTCCCTGCTGGCCGTTACACGCTGGCGCCCGGAACCGTGGCCTTTGTCCTACCCGAGAGTAAATGCCGACTGGTCCGGCAGCAGGTGCAGCGTCGGCGAGGCGCGGGGAAGGAGGGAGGGACGGAGGGAGGGAAGGAGGGAGGGAAGGCGGGTCTGGGACCCACAGTGTCCTACCTGCCCGACTCGTTGCGCATGTCGGAAGAAGGGCCTGAGGAATCCGAGGGAGGAGGAGGAGGAGGGGGAGGGGGAGGGAGGAAGTCGCAGTCCTCCCGGGCCCTGTTTGGCTTCGACGAGGAGGAGGGGGCGACCCAGGTCAAGGATATGCTCGAGGAAGAGCAGCTCCATCGCCTGGTGGAGAGCCGTTTGCAGCCGTTGGGGATGGTGGGGGCGCCGGTGGCCTTGGCGGGTACCTCTTCCATCATTCTCCCGGTGCGGGCAGAGGAGGTCGGGAGGGAGGGAGGGAGGTCGGGAGGGGAAGGAGCGAGGAGGGGCAATGGACGGGGGGGCTGCCGGGGGCCGGACGAAGAGCGTGACCTTCGGAGGGGTGGAAGGGGGGGACGACGAAGGAGGAGGGCGGGAAGGAGGGAGGGGAGGGGAGGGGGAGGAGGAGGAGGAGGAGGAAGACGACGGCTTGTTTCAGCTTCGAATGAGTCGCGTGCTGTCGAAGGGGGGGACATTGAAGAAAGGGGGCTAGAGCAGAAAGTGCGGAGAAAACACCCTAACAGGAGGAGGGAGAAGGGGAGGGAGACTGGGAAGGAGAGGGCTGCGGCAATGGAGGAGCGCCGACGGGAGCTGTGCATGGAATCACGAGGATGGCTGGAGTGGGGATGGAAAGGGAGGGGGAGATGCGGGCGGCTTTGTGTGCAATGCAAACGTAGAATGACAAAGAATCTTGAATTTCGATCGTGCTCGAGGGAAAGGGGAGCGAAGCGATGGGTGAAGATGAGGAAGGGGTTGCGCGCGCTTTCTCTGTCGAGGACAAGAGAGAGCTGTACGAGACCCCAGAAAATGACACGTCAGCATCCTCCGCACTCCCCGCCTTGCCGTCTTCCGTTTCAATAAATTTCTTTCCTGTATGTTGTACGACCCTACTTCTCCACTGTATGTTGTACGACCCTACTTCTCCCCCCCCCCCCTTTCAAATTCTCGCGCCGGTACTCGTCCTGCACACGGAAGAACCAATCCTTTCCTCCCCCTTTTCCCTTCACCACCTTGGCCATGCAGCCATCGTAGGCCTTCATTTCCTTCTGGCACTCCGCCAAACCTCGTCGTCCCGCCTCTTTGTCCGCCCCAGCTTTGCCCTCCAAGGCCGTAGCGCGCTGTTCCCCTTTGGATGAGAAGCACGCGAAGAACTTCTCAGCGGGCACGCGACAGGCTTTGGGGTGGCGGGGGAAATGATCGCCCACTCGGAGCTCTCCGTCCTGGGAAGTCATGGTCCAGTCAGCGGGAGGAAATAAGGGGTTGCGGGCTGTAAGACAGCCAGGGAATAGCAAGCAAGCTTTGTGGCGCAGAGTGTGGGGGAAGGAAAGAGAGTGAAGGAATGAAGAATGGAATATACCTCGTCGCTTGTCCCAAATGAACACACTTTGAGCATTTAGGCAAATAGCAAAGGCCAGGCTAAAGTGATGGATTCCGTCTCGTCTAGTACGAGGTGTCAATACTTGACTAAACAGGGTAAGCCTCTTCAAGTCAAAAACAAGGCACCGGGGCAAAGGCACCGTGACCGGCAGCGGGCCCTCACGAGATCTTCGTATTCGACATATCTTTTCTGTGTATGAATGTAGCCTTGAAACCCAAGATAAACACGTTCAGTGCATTTCCAGACAAGAACGCAGTGAAGCACACAAAGCGTACGCTGCTTTGCAGGGGGGAGGTTGGACGATTGTGGAATCCGCCCTGAACTTTAAGCCCATTCACCGAAAGAATGAGTAAACAGCCGCCCAATTCTTCGAGCCAGACGGTGTTGCTGTACCAGTAGTCTATTGTCGCCATACCAATGGTCCCCAGTCCTGTTCAATCGCAAGGGGAAGAATTCTGATGTGGTGGCAACCCTGGCGACGCTGCAAAGCTTCTCGCTCAGCGAGGCCACCACGAAGAGAGAGAGGCACCTCGAAATGTAAATCAAATAAGGCCTCCATTTCCATTTCGCATCTTCTTGCCACGTCAACTGAAATGGGGAGTAATTTTCAGGCGGGGCGCATGGATCGATCCCTTAAGTCTCTCACGACGTGCAAATGATCTTCGGGCAGGCGGGGAAAAAATTCGCACGGCCCATCCTGTCCATTCAAAAAGATGAGGAAAAAGTCGCTGGAAATTTGCCCACCACGCGACCATAAAAAGCATTTCACCAGCGACTTTTACGACCCTCCCGCCAACCCCCAGGGGCTTGGTGGACCCAATGGCACTCTCTCACGAACTTGTCCATTTAATAGCCATTAGGTTCTCCCTTATGTCGATAGTCTTGAGGTATCGTGCCCGAGTGGTTAAGGGGCCGCACTCAAGTTGCGGTGGAGCGATCCGCGCGTGTTCAAATCACGTCGATACCAGCTTTCGCGCATGCGAGCGCACGGTAGAAAGAAGCGTCACAACTTCAAAAACGACCGATGTCTTTTTTTGATAAGTATATATAATTTTCCGTGGCAACCCTACGACAATTTGTCGGGGACTCTTACATAAGTTTTCGAACATCCCCTGGTTGGCGCAAAAAGACGTGCAAGTTTTAATATTTATCAACCTCAGAGCCACGGGACAAGTAATGAGACGACACACAAGCTGAGAACACAATCTATTGCAATCTTTATTTTTTTTCCCCTCCTTGTTCTACTTTCTTGCGCAGTGTCACTGCAGAACGCCTCCTGACCCCACGATCTTCCGAAAGACACTTCACGGCCCCCACCTGAGTGATCATGCCGCCTCTCTACCCCCTCCTCACGTCCTGCTCGTTTGATCTTCCAACTTGCCAGGAGCAACTCTCTGTCCTGCTTTTCTTTTCATTTTGACCAACAAACACGGAGCTTTCTTGCTTTCCGTGGCCGAAACAGCAGGCGATCCGGCCGTTGTCACCGTATTTCTCTTCTCCCACTCCTCTATCCATATCCAAGGACTCACCTCTCCCTTGCTTCTTCTTCGTTTACGAGAACACTTCCCGTCCCCCCCCCTCTCATTTCTCTTTCGTTTCTCGTCCCGCATTTGAACCCTTTCCCCCGCCCACTCTTCCGCATCTCAACACATGAATGCCCCTCCCTCCCTCCCTCTCTCCCTTCCTCCTTCTCTCCCTCCCTACATGTGAGCCTTTGACTTAAGGTGATCGTCAATGAGCTTCCACAAGACCGAGAAGACGAGCCCTTGCAAGCCTGCGGGCGAGGGAAGGGGCGGAGGGGCGGGAGGGAGGGCAGGAGAGAGGGCGGGAGGGAGGGCAGGAGGGAGGGTGGGAGGGAGAGAGAGTGAGGGAGAAAGGACGAGAGGACAGGAGGGAGGGAGGGAAGACGCACCGTTGGCGAAGATTTTGGTGCTCAGCCCTCGACCAAAGAGACCGACGAGGCCGTCGGCGGCGATGATGCGACGGACCGCGTCTGGGTAAGCGATGTGCTCGCTGTTCGCCTGCTTGTAGACCTGAGGGAGAGGGAGGGAGGATGGGAGGGAGGGCGGGAGAGAGGGAGGGTGGGAGGGCGGAGCGGTCAGGGCGCGGGCCGGGCTTGCCCCCTGGTACGCATGGGCTAAGGCCACATCCAAATTGTTGGCTTTCAAGTTCGATTCAAATTCGATTCAAATCCAATTCAAATCCGATTCAAATTCAATTCAATTTGGATCCCCATTCCATTCATTTTCCAAACCTCCCGAGAGCGTCCCGCCACAAGACATGGGCCCCCCCTTCTCCGCGCCATGGCCCCTCCCTCCGCGCCGTTCCCGCCTGTCTTTCCTCTTGCCTGCGTCCCTCCTTCCCTCCCGACCACTCTCCCTATCCCTCCCTCCCTCCCTCCCTCTCCCCTTCCCTCGCTTCCCTTTTCCCTCCCCAACACCTCCTACCCGCCCTCCCTCCCTCCCTCCCTCCCTCCCTCCTTGCTTCCCACCTTCACGACCCGGACGCTGTTGGAGACCGTGTCTGAGATTGCCGAGGAAGAGAAACCGATCAAAGCGTTGCGGCACAGCTTCATCTTGAAGTCGTCCGTTTTGGGCAGGTTCTCCTGCAAATAGTTGTAGGTGGCGAACCAGGGGTAGTGCCCCAAAAGATTCGCGGCGAACGCGGCCAAGGCCCCGTGGTACATGACGCCAGGACCGTGGGTCTGCGGGGCGTTTGAAATTTTGAAATTTTGAAAGCGAGGCGCGTTGACAAACTTGAATGTTCAGAAGGTCGTCACGTGCCTCGGGAAGGGAGGAGGGCGCTCGCGAATGGTGGAGAGGAAGAGAGAAGCACCTACCTTCATCTTTGCCATGAGCACTTTGAATCCGTCCTTCCCCTCCACCTGCTTGATCGTCTTTAAGGTGTCGACAGGCATGAGAAAGATGCGCCACGAGGCGGCAGTGGCGGAGGCCGCCGCGGTTTTGACGAGCACGGGCAAGTCCTGACAGGAAGGAGGGAGGGAGGGAGGATAGGAGGGAGGGAGGGAGGGAAGGAATGCGAGGTCAGGGAGTCGACGAGGCCAGTGCCGTCCAAGGCCTTGAAGGTCCCCCAAACTACCCAAGTGGACCCCCCCCCCTCCCGAGAGAAACTCGGACCCCCAACCCCCCCTTTTCCCCCGAGACGCTCGCACCTTTGTCTCGTCGAAGGAATCCAGCAGGGTAATGACGCCGGCATTGGCCGCCGTGTCGCCGAATCGGGAGGCCGGGCCCTGGACCAGGGCAGGGAGCAGTCCCTGGTAGAAGCGGGGAATGCCGCCGTCCGCGTACAACGTCTTGAGCGCCACGCGCATGGTCGTGCCCTGAGGGGGGGAGGGTGGGGGGGAGGGAAGGAAGGAGGGGTGTGTGGACGTGGCTTTCCTATGCTGCCGTTTCCTTCTCGGGTCCAGATCGCCTCATGACTGTATCCCTCCTGGCACCACCTATGAACCCGCCCGGTCCGCGAGTGCAAAGTTAGAGGTAAATGCAAACGTACATTGCGATATTGGTAGTTGACGGTTGTTCTCAGCCACATGAGTGCGCCCACGTTGATGCCCATGGCGGCAGCCCCTGAAATGCCACCCCCAAGAGCGCGCATGGCCGATTTTTTCAAAATCTCTCCCACGTTAGGCTTCGGCTTCTCCATGCTGGAAGGTGAAGGGGAGGAAGGAGCAGCAGCGGCCATGGTACAACGGAAAGAAGGAGGGTGTACTGTACATATGAAGAGGAGATGGAGTTAGAGGGGGGCGGGAGCCAATGGACAGCACCCTCCGAAGGCCAACCCCGTGCGCGTATAACGCTGGAGTCAACGATCCTGGCGGCTGCGTGTGAGAAGCTGTGCCTTTTTCTCAGCATAATGCGTCGCAATGACCACCGTTTGGTCCAGGTACTCAGTCCTAAACACTATCTCCTAGGCGGGGAGGGGGGTAGGCATCGGCCGCAACGTCGATATGGCGCTGTGACGAGTACACGGGCCAAAAACCGTCCCGCGAACGAATGAGAAGGGTTTTCTTGACGGTACAGGAGGTGGGGTGAAAATCCATGCACATAATGTCGACCAGCATCAATAAAATCACAGTTAAACCCCAGGGCTTCTCTCAGTCTCAGCCGTCTCCTCGCTCCACTGCAAGTTAGGGCCGTACCGGTCAAGACAAAAGGGTCCCAGAACACAGGACACACCCGTCAACGGACGATAAAAAAGGTGGCAGGAATGTAGGTATGGCGTACTCCAAAGGCGTGGGGCTTCGTGGGCGGGATCGTGGCCGTGCTTCCGTCTTTTACCGTTACCTCGCAGAAGGCCATTGCCGAACATGGAATTAATCCCTTGGCGAGAGACCTGAAAATATCCCAAAAGCGACAAGGGGAAACGAGCGAGACGTGGCCTCGCCCTGGAGGAGAGCTATGCCGCAAGGGTGTGGTGGCCGCGTGTGTCTTCTTTGGATGGAGTCTTTGGTGCGTTGTGTCAGCATAGTTTGTGCGGGGCATGGTTTATTTTTTGACAAGTATCTTGCCGCACGGGAAGACTTCTTGTGCAATATGTACCAGGACAAATATCATCCTCGAAATGGGAGCCCGGTGAAACTTCCCAGCGCGCATCGCACCGTGATTTGGGACAAGGACGCGTGACGCTCCTTATATCATGAGGTCAAACGCTAAAATATGGTGCACATGCATGGATTTTATGCCTCCTCTGCACCACTCCGGACCCCCCCATCTTCCTACCTCCATCTCCATCCCTCCCCCTTGTACCCTTCGTCCCTTTTTCAACTTTTAAGGCCCAACAATGGGGCTCAAACGTCCTGGTCCCCTGGCGGGTGCCGGTGGAAAGCATGACTTCAAAAAACGTAAAGCCCGTGTGGGAAAAAAAGCAGTCAAGCCTGCGAATGTGACAAAAATCAACCTCAAATCGCAAAAACTCTTCATGCCGTCGCAACGTTTGGGACCCTTGCCTTCCCATGCTCCCTCCACGTCCGTCGTGGGACAGACACCGACTTCCGCCACGGGCAAAACCTTGTCAGAGCTCCTTCACCAATGCCGCCACCACCATCCCAGTACCCGCGCCACGGCCATGCAAGGCGTACGCGAACTCGCACTTGCCTTCCCCCATGCCGCCCTCCAGGATGTAAGCCTCTGTTTGGACGCGGCCTTGGAGCTTCTGCTCGATCCAGAGCAGGAAGTACGGAGGGCGGCTTTGGTTTGTCTACGCATCCTCTTTCGGCTCCCGGCCCATCTCCGGGGAAAGGAGGACGTGGAGGAGGAAGGAGGCGGGGGCCGCGGACAAAGGCACCGAGAAGGTGGGCCAGGGCCGTCCGCCCTTCCATTCCTGTCCTTCGTTCCCGTCTTGGCGTCGTACGCCTGCAGTGTCTTGACGCACTTGGATCAACGCGTGCGGAAGGACGGGCTCCTCTTCCTCGACCTCCTCGTCTCCTCCCTCGGCACCAGCCTCCGGCCCTGGGTGGGAGAGATCTTGCCTACCTTGGTCTCGGTCTTGGAACGCCCCCCTGTTTCCAGCAGGCGGAAGGCGGTCAGGCTGGCGGGGGCCGGGGGAGGGAGGGCGGGAGGGAGGGCGGGAGGGAGGGCGGGAGGGAGGAAAACGAACCAGGTGAAGACGCTGGTGTCGGAAATGTGGTACTCGAAACTGAGCGTCCTCGAGACGGTGCTGGGATTGGTCCGTCTATTGGAGCCTATCTCCTCCACACACAGCGCAGGGGCGCCCAGGGGGAAGGCGAGGGGGAGGGGAAGGGAGGAAGGGGGGAAGAAGGGGGAGGGGGAGGAGGAGGAGGAGGAGGAGGGGGAGAAGGAGAGGGGGAGGGAGGAAGTGGTCGTCGACTTGGAGCTTCAGCCCAACCTCCTCCTTGTAAGAGGCACGGCGGGGGGGCGGAGTGGGAGGGCGGGAAGGAAGGCGGGAGGGAGGGCGGGAGGGAGGAAAGGGCTCTCCAGGACGTTTTGAAGAAGGTGGAGGGCTACGTGGTGGAGATCGCAAGCAGCCATGCGAAGCCTCTGAGGACAGTGGCGGGTGCGTCGCGGGAGGGGGAGGAGGAGGGAGGGCAGCGGGAGATGGAAGTGGAGGGAGGGGCCGTGTGGGAGGTGCTGTCGGCGGCGACGGAACTGGCCCTGGCGGCCTCCGAGAGGAGACGGAGGCCGGAGGGGAAAGGGAGGAAGGAGGGAGGGAGGGAGGGTGGGAGGGAGGGAGGGGGGAGGGCGTTGGATCTCGCCCTCCTGGGCCTCTTCCCCGTACGAATGACGGGCGGGCACTCCGCCCGCATCAGCAAGCACCCAACGGGCTGGGCGCGAAGGGGGAGGGCAGACGGCCCGCGAAGTCAGGAAGGGGAGGGCGGGGAGGAAGGAGGGGAGGGCGGGGAGGAAGGAGGGGAGGGCGGGGAGGAGGGCGGGGGGACCACAGGCTCTCGCTTCTCGCCCAGAGGGCTCAATCTGGCTCTGGCGGAGGTGCTGCTCGTGGGCGCCCCCCAACCCCTCCTCTCCCTCCCGGCCTCTCCCGCCTTCCTCTGGCTCTCTCGGCTGCTGGAGGAGGAGGTGGAGGAGGAGAGCAGCACCCTGCCCTCCCAGGAGGGCCTCCGCCTCCTCCACCTCCTGCGCCTCCTCCTCCTCCCCCTCCTCAAAGCGCAGGACGGTCGGTTGGAAGGGCCGGCAGAGAAGCTTCTAGAAGGCTTGGAGGGCTGCCTGCGGCGCTGGCCACTCTCCGCCCCGCCCGCGCAAGCCGCCGTCCGCCTCCTCTGCGCCCTCCTCCCCTACCGGAATCCGGTAACGGCCAGCCGTTGGGTCCGCCACTCGGCAACGGCCCACGTAACGGCTGCCTGGGCAGTCCTCGCCGACGCCCCTGGACCGGAGGGCGATGACGTGGCCACCAGCAGGTCGGAGGTGATGGAAACGGCCTTGGTGCTGCTGAACACCATCCGGGAAGAGGCGGTGGTGGTAGGGGAAGGGGAAGGAGGGAAGCAGGCATGGAGGGAGGGGGAGGGAGGGATGGAGGGAGGGGGGGAGGACGGCCTCGCCTGGCTCCCTGCCTTCCTTGCGCCCCTCCTTCATCCCCGCGCCCTCGCTCCTCTCCCCTCCTTCTCCAACTGCGGCGTGGA